>JAQQSZ010006799.1:0-13491 GCA_028646595.1 Phalanger gymnotis
CCCCCCCTGCAAGGCCACAAAAGAAGTCGAATGGCAGAGCTGGAATTTGAACCCATGTCTTTGGACTCCAAACTTAGTCATCTTTCCGACTGAATCATGCTACCAGAAAAATGATTAGGCCATGAGTGTAATTGTTGAAAATTTGAGCCTAGGAGTCAGGAGTGCTAGGAAATTTCTCATGTTTCAGGGATCAAGCAAACAGGGTCAGGAAGAGGATCAAGGAAGATATTTGTCAATGACTGGTCTCTCCTCTCTGGAAATTCTATCTGAGCTCACCTTGCTTCTAAATGAATACATTGTTGGTTATACTATCTGATCTCTCCTGTCATTTGGCATACCAGTTGGCCTTTGCTCATCTTTTTCCTTTCACTCATCACCTCCTCTCACTCTCATCTTCACTATAGTTTTTATTCCCTAATATTGCCTCTCACCTTCTGTAGCACTCATGACATAGCAGCCAACTCTCTACACCTAACAGTGGTGTTTTCAAAAATCTTTTGTGAAATTTGAGATATGGGCTTTTTGAGCTTGAGGCCAATTTAATTTGCTGATGTGAAGTTCAAACTTTAAAAATTTTATTCACGATATAAAGACAGCATGCAAGCACTCTGAATAAATTAAATGAACGTTAGCAAGAGGACAGACATTTGTCTGTGCAGATAATCCAGAAGCCTATCTATATTTTCTTTGGCATGTATGTAATGATTTATAGATAATTAGGTCTGGAAGAAGTCTTAGAGATGATCTGAATGTTAGAGATAAGCTCCTTACATTAAAAATTAGGAAAATGAGGTAGAAAAGGATGAAATGACCTACTTAA
Source organism: Phalanger gymnotis (assembly GCA_028646595.1). NCBI lineage: Eukaryota > Metazoa > Chordata > Mammalia > Diprotodontia > Phalangeridae > Phalanger > Phalanger gymnotis. Next base: position 821 of record JAQQSZ010006799.1, read on the forward strand.
TATTACACAGCTAGATAGTGGCATAGGTATAACCAGAACCCAGATCTTCAAATTCTTAATCCACTGTCTTTTCTAACACATTCATTGTTCTAATCTAATACATTCATCACAGAATCTCAGACTTAGAAGGGACCTCATATAGTATAGACTTGAAGGGGTTCCTCAAGTGGGGGATACTGCCTCCTGGGAGGTGCTGGAACCGTCCAGGGGGATGGTAGTGGCCTCAGGTGCAATTGGGAGGCACTGAATAAAAATAAGGGAGTGGTAGAAGCAGAAGGAAAGAACAGAAAAAAAGAAAAATTCAAAAAATCATATGTACATGTTTCAGCTATTGTATAACAGAGTTAAAGTCTTAGTGATTACATTATTTTCCAAATAAACACACAAAATGCAAGTTTTAACCTATACCAGTGGTCAAGTCTGCCAATAGGTCTTAACAAGCAAGTGTTGGGAGGCAAGCCTGTTACACATTGTTGGGAAGTCCAGCATGTATCGACAGGAATATGTGCATGTAATGACTTGTTTAAGATATACTCTACAGTTACATGATGCAATATTATATCATCAAAATTTCAATGTAGGAAAACCCCACATATCTACAACAAATTATTAAATTTAAGATGTGTCATTTAAAAATATTTTATTTTTTTAAATGATGCAAATTTCAAAAAACTAGGTTGAAGAAAGTAAATTTCCAAGGTGGGGGGGGGGTGAGTAATTTTTTTTAAAGGCCGAACAAATTTGGGAACCTCTGGTGTAGAGTATAATTGGAACCTAATTGTGACTCCTTTCTACATCTTTGACAAGTGACTATTCAGCATTCTCTTAAAGACATCTAATGAGAGAGAAACCCATCACCTTCCATGTCAACTTATTCCACTCCTGGGTAGCCCAAACTATAAAATCTTCCCTTCCAACCCATATTAAGCCTAAATGTGCCTCACTACAATTTCCATCTCTAGATCTTAGTTCTGCTTTTTGGAACTAAGTAAAACAAATCTAAGCCCTCTCTCATGTAATAGTCCCTCAGATACTTGAAGAACAAATCTTTTCTTCTCCAGGCTAAACATTTCACTCAATCAATAAGTATTTACTATGGACAGGGGAATATTTCTTGACCATATGGAGAGAAGTTTGCAGTAGAGGAAATAGGTGATCAATGCAGCTAAAATCAGAAGGGAAATAGTTAACTGGGAAAACTTTGCAGTAAGGTTTTTCTGATAAAAGTCTGATAACTGAATTGATTCAAATACATCGGAATAAGAGCATCTCCCAATAGATGAATGGTCAAATGGTGTGAAGAAGCAGTTCTCAAAAGAAATAAAAAAGTGAAGCCATCGACAACCATCCAAAAAGAGTTCCAAATCATTAATAAGAGGAATTAAAATGAAAATGACTCTGTGGTTTCTTTTCATATTCATCAGATTGGAAGGACAGATACAATAATGTACTGTTAATGGAGGTGTGAATTGGCTCAGGCAGTCTGGGAAGCAATTTGGAACCATAGTCCAAAAAGTCACTAAGTGGTGCATATTCTTTGACCTGATGAGACTACTACTACTACTACTAGGCATATCCCCAAAGAGTTTATTAAAGAAAGGACTAAATGGATAAACATATTCATAGCAGCACTTTTTGTTGTAGCAAATAACTAGAAATTAAGGGAATGCTCAACAGTTGGAGAATGACTAAATAAATTATAATCGTGAATAAAGGAAGTGAATTGTGGATGCATAGAATGTAAGGGAATAAAACTGTGCCATACAAAATGAAGAAAGGGATGAATTGAGATCATCCGGGGAAGACTTATATAAACTGATGCAGAAGGAAGCCAACAGAATCAGGAAAATAATTTAGACAATGACTATAACATTGTAAAGAAAAACAACTTTACAAGATTTAAGAATTCTAATCAATGCAATGACCAGACATGATTATAATGGGATTGATGATACAATATGCTTCCTACCTCTTTGACAGAGAGGTAAAGGACTGGAAGTTCAGAATGAGATACATTTTTGGATAATGACAATATTTGGATATGTTTTGTATGATTTGATGTTTTAAAAACAGCACGCGTACACACGTATTTGCAGAGGAAAACAGGGGTCAGGCATAGGGGTGCTAGTGATAAAGATGCTAAAAAGAAAGAAAAGTACAGCAATGAAACATTTTTTAAAAACTGCACGGAAGATGAAAGGAGGTTTCAAAAGCAAACAGACAAGTAGGAACAGCCTTTGGTACTAGCACACTGAATTTAATATGTACATTTAAAAACAAGCTGTGTGTAATGAGATTCACAGTATCATCTATATAGTATTTTCCCCCTGTTCTTTGCATATGGAAAAGTTAGTATTTTTCAAGTTCAGGATAATGACAAAAATTCTTTTAAAAACCAACAAACATTTATGAAATACTTAATACATAGAAAGCATTGGAAATACAAAGACAATGGTGAAAGTCTCTGCCCTTAAAGGAGGTTACCTTCTAAATGGAGATAATATGTACAGTATGCTTAAACACATAGAAGTAATATATTCAAACCGATGGTTATAGGAGTACACTAGCAGCTTAGGGAAGGGTTTAGAGATCAGAAAAGGCTTCATGCAGAAGTTGGTACTTAAGCTGAGTCTGGAAGGAAATCTGAGATTCCAAGAGGTAGATGTGAGGAAGGAGCTGATTCCAAGCATAGTGGATAGCCAGTGAAAAGTCATGCAGAAAGGAGATGGAATGCCATGTGTTTGTAATCCATTTGGCTAGAACACAGTATGAGGAAGACAACAATTTGTATGAAGATTGTAAAAGTATTTAAAGGGAGTAGGTTGTGAAGAGCTTTAAATGCCAAAGAGAGGAGTTTATATGTGACTCTGGAGGCAATAGGAGGTCATTGGAACTTGTTGAACAGAGGGTGTGGTGTAATCAGACCTTCAATTTAGGAAAATAACTTTGTTGTCTCTGTTAAGCATAAATTAAAGAGGGGGACAGACTTGAAGGACCAAGACTAATCAGTATGCTATTGCAATAGTCCACATGAGAGTTAAAGTAGAATAATGACTATATGAGTGGAGAGGAGGAAACCTATGTCAGTTATAGAAGTGACAAGATTTGGCAACTGATTCTCATGTTGGCTAAACCCCAAGGCTTTTTACCATCTTGGGCACCCTTTTGGATATACTGCAGCTTATCAATGTCCTTCTAGAAATGCAGTGCCCGGAAATGAACATAATATTCCAGATGTGGCCTGACTAGGGCAGAGTTCAATGTAACTTACTTCTAGTGGTGTACTGGAGCCAGCTCCTACCCCCCTGAAAGCCCTACTCTTAAATTTTCAGTGTGAGATTTCACACTACAGAAATCACAAATATTATAAATCAGAGCTTTGATTTATTGTTTTTGTTGATTGTCTAGATTTGAAAAAGTGATGCAGATATGTAAAATAATGCAGACTAAACTAAAAACTGTGTCCTGTGTGCTTTTGAAGAAAGCTGGTTCTCAAACATTTACCATCACTGTCCCCCCCCCCCCCCCGCCCCACTGCCCTCTTTTTGAAGGTTTTCTTAATGAAGCTTAAGTTCTAGCAACTTTTTTCTTCTTTGCCTGCCATGCTTCATTGTTGAGTCATTTTAAGCTTGTGGTCCATTAAAACCCCTAGATCTTTTCCTGTTGAACTTGTGTGTGGCCACAGCTCCCTTACCTTCTACTTGTAAAATTGATTTTTTAAACCCAAGGGTAGGACTTTAGATTAGGCATTCTTGCTATCCTTCCCAATTTTGTGGCATCTGCAAATTTGATAAGCTTGTCATTCTGTAACTTCAGCTAAGTAATTGATAAAAACCTGAAGCTATTCGGCTTAAGGAGCAGGAACAGATCCCAGAGGCACTCTTACCATTCCTTCCAAGTTGACTGTTGAACCATTAATGACTTCTCTTTGTGTTTGCTCATTTAATCTATTCCAAATGTGTTTTGTTATCTAACCCAAGTCTGTCTATCTAGTCTATAAAGTATGAGAAATTTCATCAAATGATTTGCTGAAATCTTGGCAAACATATATTTATAACATCCCCATTATTATATCAGTCTAGTAACCCAGTCAAAGAAGAAAATGAGGTCAGTCTGGAATGACCTGTTCTTCTGAACTTATGCTGGTTCTCTTTGATCACCATTTCCTCTTTAGATATATAAAAACTCTTTGTTTGATAAGATAGTCTAGAATTTTGCCAAAAATTGAAGTCAAGATTATTGACTTCCAGCTTCCAGACTCTTTTCCTTCCCTGCCCTCTTTTTTTGAAAATTAAGATATTTTCCCTTCCTTAGTTCTGTGCTTCCTCCTCTGTTCTTTATTTTTCAAAGATTATGATGGCTCAGCACTCAGATCTCTTGGTTCTTTCAGTATCTATGTAGTTCATCTGGGCTTGGTGATGTGGACTTGTCAAAAAAAAAAGGTAGTTACTCTTTTAATTCTTTACTTATTGGGTTTTCAACTCCCAATAAGCCATTTTGCCTAGACCTTTCCAGTCCAAAGATGATTTTTCTTAACAGGGAAAGAAACACAATAAAAATGGGGTAGTTCTGACTTCTCTGTGTTGTCTGTTATATACTTTTCAATTCATTCGGAGTATCTCTTCTTCTGTTCTCCTTTTTCTTGATACATAATATATACTTCATGTTTGTTGACTAAATTGCTTTCCTTGCTAGCCTTAGCTCATTTTGAGTCTTACTACTTCTATTATTTGTTCTTAAAAGGTTTTGCCACACTTGAGTATTAACCCCAAGTTACATGCTCTTGCTTCCATCTTTGATATTAGTCTTCTAAGAATCCAAACCGGAGTTCTCTGTGCATCCACATTGATTTCTTTAGGATCCTACCTCTCTTCACAAAAATAGTGAGACATCGAGATTCTAGCACAAGCAAGGGGCAATATTGTTTTTTGCACAGACATTTTCTTGCACTATGTTCTGAAAAGACAGATGTTCACCACTTTTTAATATCATGGGAATAACTGTTTCCAAGAGAGGACTCTTTGCTTGGGTTTATGTCAACATCATTACTGGATCTCATTGCCTTCTTCCAGAGAAAAGGGAAGTTGGAACTCTTGGTAATCCTGGCTGTTGATGAAGGTTACTTATCTCTCTTTATGACTATAAGAGGGAAATTCTTTATAGACCCGAACTGTAGAAAGAAATGGGGGTGGATAAGCACCAAATGATGAGATAATCTGGATATTCTATCTGAAAGAGAGGGAATAGTAGGTCGAAGGTCTTCAGTAGGTTATCTGTACATCCTAGGTTAGAACCACCTCAGACAAATCTAAATTCATTTTTCTAATAGACCTTAGAAATGGTTTGGTCCACTTCTCCTCCTTTTCCCCTCTCCCATCTCCAGCATTTTACAGAAGAGGAAAGTGAGTCTTAGAGAAGTTAGATGACTTGCCTAAGGTCACACTGTTAGTAAGGGCAGAGCTAAAATTTAACCCATATCTTTGCAATTCTAAGGCCAATTCTTCTTTCCCTCTGATTCTTCTAAACTGTGGAAACAGCTTTAAACATCAGGGATTTGGAAGCAGAGAGACATCCTTTTCTTTGTGCATTCTTCCTCATACAGATCTGATTCCATGACTATGTAGCTAAAGGTCTCATAGTAGAAAGGAGAGGAGTGTTGCTGCCATGAGTTCTAGGGAAACCCTGAACTTGCCCTGTTCCCTTTCACCTCTGTGACTGTACTCAAGCCGTCCTCCATGCCTGCATCTAACTGATCCATATCTCACCCTCTTGAAATTCACAGCTGCTACCTCTTTTAGGAAGCCTTCCTGAGTCTCTTCACCTAGAAGTAATTCCTCCTCCTGAAATTTCTCATTTCTCTGTTGAACTTCTCCTCTGCACTTATTAATTCTTGCTTGCCTTATAGCTATTTGTGTATTTGTCTTATCCTCCCCCCTCCAAGGATCTTACACATACATATTTACTGTATTGAATCAAATTGGGGGGGGGGAGGTTGAGGAAGAGGGCAAAGAGCAGACAGAGGAGAGAAGAACAAGAGCTAGAATAATAAAATGTTTTATTATAGTATATTAAAACTGGAAGGAGACCTTAGAAATCGCTAGCCCAAAACTTCTTTTTTTACAGAACAATAAACTGAGGCCCAGCTAGTTCATCACCTTTGGATTCTAGTACAGTACCTTTCTGTTCTGGCTATGGACCCCACAGAGAAAGGTGCCTGAAAGGCAGGGAGGAGACTAGCCTGAGAGGGAAAAAATCAGATCAAACGAGCAGGAACAAGGGATGGTCTGGCCAGAGCAAGTCGTCTGTCTCCCTCCAAAGCACTGTTACTTATGCTTTTCATATGTATGTATGAGTCGTCTCCCTCTTCCACCCCACTCCTTTAGACTGTGAACTCCCAGAGGAAAGACTTCTGTCAGGGACTATTTTGTATTCCTTAGCACCTAGCAGGGTGTCTTGCTCAAAACTTATTTGTCCACTGGGTGAGAAAAAAACTTTACTTCTCCCCCTCCCCTCGTCCCTGCCTTTCCCCATGGAGAGCCGCAGGTGATTCAGGCCTGGTTTTTTTTTTTTCCTTCCCAGAGACAAAGAAAACCTGCGGGTTGCGAGGATCTGGAGGAGAGGCCGAATGTTATTTTGAACTCTCCACTCCTCTTGTCCCCAACCTATGGAAATGTTTCGTCGGTTTGTGCCTTCTGGTTTCCACTTGGGGAGAGAGAGAAAGCAACTCCCGTTCCTTGGAATCGAATTGTGCCAGGGTACCAGCTGCGAGGGAGGAGGTTACTAACCCAAAGAATCCGAGTGGCAGTGTTCAGAGGCCAAGTTAGGAGGTCTGGAGCTTCCCTTCCCACCCCCTACCCCGGTTCTGCAGGGCGGCCTGTCCCTCTTCCCGTCAGTCTCGGCATTCCCCGGATTTTCCCAGCGCGCTGGCCCGGGAAATTGCCAGTTCTTAATACAGAAGAAATTGCGTGGATAAGTTTACTTAGAAACTGAGAACCAAGAAAAGTGGAAACTGATCACCCCCCGTTGCAGTCGGCCTGGGCCAAGCCCGGGAGTGAGTTCACCAGCACTTTCCAGGCTCCAGGTCCCGCCACTGCTTACAGTAAGGACTAGGGAAGTTCGGACCGCGGTCGCTAGGGCTTTCTTTCTCACGCATTTGGAAAAACCGCCCTAATGGCTGAGACTCAGGGAGCGCGGCGCGAGTCCAGCGGCGCGACCGAGTCCAGCGTCCTGAGCCCAAGGCTGCGTGCGGGAAGGAGGATCCTTCTATCCCTGGCGCCTTCTCCTTCCAATTACCCTTACGTATGAGCGCCCAGCCCTGGAGAGCGGCCCGAAGCGTTGGGCAAAGCCAGGTCATTCAAAGTCTCTACTTCGTCCTGCTGAGGACACGTAATTTTAAGCTTCTCTTGCTCAGGTCTCGGGAGAGAGACTTGGCTGTCAGGCAGGTAAAGAAACAGACAGACAGACAGACAGGTAGGCAGGCAGAAGGCAGATAAGAAGGAGGCAGACAGACCGGCAGGCGAGCAGACGGGCATTTAAGGATAGGGATGAGGAGGTCAGCAAGAAGGCAAGCGGAAGGTGAGGGGAGAGACTGACAGACCCGTAAGCCGGCAGACAGACAGGCAAGCAAGCAGATAGACACAGAAGAAGACGAGGACAGGAAGGCAGGCAGACAGAGAGACAAAAAGGCAGACATAGAGTCGAGAAGGCAGGCAGGGGTAAGGAGGCGGGCAGGCAGATCGGCAGGCAGGTGGCCAGCTAGAGTATTTCATGCCACCAATAAGAATGAGGTTTAGGCTCGGGAATAATTCGGAAAAGGAATTGTTTGGGAAAGAATAGTTCTAAGAGATCTCTTTGGGGCTCTGTGCCATCCTATTTTTCTCTACTCCCCACCCCCAATCCTTAGAGCTTAAAAGGTATCTGAGAGCATTTAGCCCCCACCCCCCTCCCGCCCACCATCATAACAAATCGCAGAAATGTGGCAGTTGTAGTGAACACAGGGCTACAATTCCAGAAAAGAAGAAAGAAAAAATCTAGTCTCCAACACCCACTAGCTGTGATTATAGGTCAATCGGAGCCTCTCCGAGTCTGTTTCCTAGTGTAGCTGTGGTGTTGTAGTTGTCCTTGAGGTGGTCAGAGTGGTGCAGGGGGAGCAAATGGTAAATTGGAAGTCAGAGAACATGGTTTCAAATCCCACTTTACTGACTGAGTGACTGTTACCAAGTCCCTAACCTCTTCCAAATCGACCATTTTCTGATCTGCCTAATGGATTTGAAGACCTGTAGGATTCCTTGATGCTCTAAATCTATGATCTTAGTTTAGCAGGTCATTAATTAGCCTTCCTTTCCTAGAGCAGGCCAATTTATTTATTATGATTCCTCTGGTGAGCCACATAAAAGAGAAAGAAATACGTTTGAACTGGGAGACACGGGCATGATTCTTTGCCCCTACCTCTTCGCATGTAAGAATCATGTAAAAATTAATAAAGTGGTATGCTAGATCTTCAGGTTCTATTTTCAAAGTTCTCAGCAAAGTGTCAGTTTTTAAAGTTACAAATTAGGGTACACACATATTGCCCTTGAAAAAAAAGTATTATGATTTGCATTAAGGCAGAAATTTATTTTTTGACCCAGGCCATTACTTGGTTCACTTTTCCTCCTGAGACATATGGATAACATAGAATAATTTCCCCCCCAAAGCACTCGTTTGAGGTTTTTTTTTTCTTTCTTCCAATTTTAGTAGCCACTTCAGTAATGTAGTTTTGGGCAGAAACTTGATAAACAAAGTTTCAGTCAATGAGGGATGAAAATGAAATTTTGAGTAAAAAGTAATTCAGGCATTTTCCAGGCTTGTAGCAGTATTTGAAGCAACCTGAGGTGGTAGAAAGAGTCTACAGACTTGCTAGCTGACTGTGTATTGGTTCTTTGACCCTGGGCAAGTTACCTTCACTCTGTCCTGTAGGCAAAACTGGTCTGTATTAATAGGGAGAGTTTTCACTGGGAGTTCCCTATACTAAAGCAATCACTGCTCAGGATTGAAAAAAGAATTGTAATATTTAGCTTTGGGGGATGGCCTTGGGCAAGTCACTTCAACTTGGCTTTTTGGCTATAAAATGGTGATAATCTTTGCCACCTACCTGCCTCACTGGGGTGTCGTAAGGGTTAATGAGAGGTTTGCAAAGTGCTTTGAGTTCCGGGGATGAATGACCCCTATATAAATACAAAACTTTGTTATTATCTGAAGTTTACCCTTTCATGCAAGAGCCTTCCATTCATTAACTCCAATCTTGTTAACTTTTTTTTCGAAATTGAGTTATTTGATTGTATGAAAGGGTTTCTGCATGTGCAGACAATATTTTGATCTATGTTGCAGCAAGCTATTGCTCCAGGGGCTTTGTAGAAATCATTGAAAAGTTATATAATTGAATATTGTGGTAGAAGAAAAGTGAAGTTTCTTTTTGATAATGTGTCTTGGATCCTTTCTACTTCTGGTGTTCATCCAATCATCAATTCACCTTAATTCATTCATTCACTAAACAAATATTTGATGAGTATATTTAGTGAGTGGGGGACAAATATGAGTAAGAGGAAGCCCTTGCCTTCAGGGAGCTAATGTTCTCAAGCCAAGACAAATACCCAAATGCTGGTAACTATAGCACAAGAAAGATTATGATTAATGCCATGATAAAAATTACTATTGGGGAAAGAGAGTCATAGGAGGGATGGATCATACTTGATTCCATTGGACAAGGGATGGTTTCATGCTGTGTATGTAATAGTGGAAAGAGGGATGAATTTTTGCAGTGAAAGTACTTGTATTCAAATACCAGCTCTACCAGTTACTGTGTGACCTTGTGGGGGTTTCAATTTCCCCATCTGTAAAATGAAGATATTAGACTCAATGACCTCTAGGTCCCTCTCAGCTCTTAATCTAGGAACCTAGGAGGAAGTGTCATTTGAATTAGACCTTGAAGGATAGGTATTATTAGGTGAAAATGATGCCAGGTGGAAAGTGATTATTAACAGAAGAAAGAGTACGAGCAAAAAGTTGGTGAGTCTGAAGTTTTGGGGGCCTGGACACCGGTAGAACTGAAGAGGCCCACTTTAACTACCCTACCCTCCTCCCACAACACTCATGTAGAACTTGAGGCTCTCCTAACATAAAATACTTCGTTCTTTTCTGTGGGGATGAGAAGGGTGGGAGGAATTGGAATTTTTAAATTTTTTTTTGGTAAAAGGAATGTTTGTTTGAACCCTATAGCTCAGAGTGATTCAAGTGATCCAAGAAACCAATGGGGAAATTATAAGGCTGAAGGGTAAATTAGGACATCTGCGAGAAGAGTTTTAAATACCTCAATTCAGATTGGGGTGTATTGAGTGTCAGGAGTACTAGCACCTCTGGCTCGAGGGTTTGCTGAGTCCTTTTCAGAGCTCCTCATCCATCTTTGATTTCCAGCTTATTCACCCAACTCTCACCCGTGTCTCCAAGAAGATGTAGCATGTGCAGTGGCCACACCTGGAAAATGTCAAGGCACATAGGCTCTTTCTGCTGCTAGATACCTGAATGCTGATTCCAAGTTAAGTTTCTGGCTTGATACAAATCCCACAAGATGTGACCAATTCTCCTCAGAGAATATATTTCCTATGTAACCACTCCATTTCACCTAGTGGCTTTCAGATACTTCTAAATTGAGCAAAGACTAATGCTTCTGAGTGATTGGTTCTATAGAAATGTTCTCATCTCATTAAAATATCTGGGCATATCACCTTGTTAGTCGTTTTAAGTGGGTTAGGGTGATTGCGTGATTGATTGGTTAACTCAATCCCTACCTTTAGACAAAGAAAGTCCCTGCCTTCAAGGACCTTACATTTTTTTTTTAACAGTTTTTTATTTTATTTTACCAGAACACAAATACAAAATAGAGAAAAGAAACAAAAACATATCATAAACTTAAATATAAAGTAAGAAAGAAAAAAAGCACATCATGTGCATAGCAGAACATAGGAGAGGATTCAAAATATGTAACAATAAATTTTCATTTCAAGAAAGCCTGTATGTATACACCTTGTGTTGAGAATTGTCCATCTTTTCTCTGCTTCCTTGTGTTTTCTTTTGTTCTCTGCTGTGTGTTTTTTAACTTTGTTCTTTTTTCCCCTCCCTCCACCCCCCCAGAAAGCTACAATATAATTTAGATATTTCTTGATATATACATAGACATACAGATATATACATACACTTATACATATATACATGCTTATAAAGACATATACTTTCTCAAACATAATCTACTCCTGATCTTTGTTTTTTATGTTTGTACATATCTTTTGTTTCCTATTCTTCATGCCTCCTCTACTTTACTGCTGCCTGTTACATTGCCTTCCTATTACTGGCCTACCCCGCTCCTCCACCAACCACCCTGCCCTCTCATTACTTGCCTTCCCCCCTCTAAGGATCCCTCCCCTATCCCCCCATTCCCATTAATCTAAACTCCCTTTATCTATTCCCTCATTCTTCCCTCTAAAAATCCCTCCTTTGTCCTCTCCCCACTCACCATACTCTTACCATTTTATTTCCTCTAAATTTAGAAGACTTTTATACTCTTCTACATATATATTTATTGTTCCCTCTTAAACCCATTCCAGATGAAAGTAGGTTACCACAACTACCAGCTCTCCCTCTCTATCTAAATCCTCTGTATCCTTTCTTCTTCTTGCACCTCTTTTATATGAAATAGTTACTGTTTTTAGTTGTTTCTAAATGGTTTTACTATTTAAATTCATATCATAGTTAGGTTTATCCCTCTCTTTCTTATGAGTTCAACAATTATTAATAAGAATGTTAGACATGTATTTTACATTTTATGTTATATAAAAGGTAAGCAATCTGTTCTTATAAATCCCTTACAGTCAGTCTTTGGTGTGTACCTTATGTTCCTCTTGGTTCTTGCATGTCGAATCTTCTATTAAGTTGAAGATTTTTTTTAACAAAGTCTTGAAAGTCTAAGGGTTTGTCAAATGTCCATTTTTTCCATTCAAAATAATATTGAAATTTGAAGGGCATGGAGCCCCAAGTTGGCTGGAGCCCCAAGTCTTTTGCTCTTTCGTATATTGTGTTCCAAGACCAGCAGTCCTTTAATGTCTCTGCTGCTAGGTCTTGTGTAATTCTAATTGTGGCGCTATCATATTTAAATTGTTGTATTCTTGATGCTTTTAATATTTTATCCTTGAGTTGGGGGTTCCAGAATTTGACTGTGATATTCCTATGAGTTTTCCTCATAGGATCTCTTTTAAGTGGTGTGTGATGGATTTTTTCTATTTCTACTTCCCTGCCTTGTTCTATTGCTTCAGGACAATTTTATGTAATTATTTATTGTATTATTGTATCAAGATTCTTTTGTTTGATCATGACTTTCAGTTACTCCAATAATTTTTATATTTTTCTTCTTGATTTATTCTCCAAATCTGATGTTTTTCTTATAAGATGTTTCACTTTCTCTTCTATTTTTTCATTATTCATGTTTTGTTTAATCATTTCTTGATCTCTTAGAATTTCAGGGGCTTCACTTTGCCCAATTCTAATTTTCAAGGTGTCATTTTCCTCCTTGAGAGTCTGGATCTCTTTTTCTAATTCATTGATTTTTCTTTCCTAACCTTCTTGTTTTTCTTGGATTGTCT
>JAQQSZ010006800.1:0-13491 GCA_028646595.1 Phalanger gymnotis
CTTAGATGTGCATTTTAGCAAGAAGTTACACCAGCATAACATTTTTATTGGCCACCAGTGAGCTATCTGAGGCCAGGATGTAGTTCTGAGGAAAGTGACTGGACCTCACATTTTTGATACTAATTGCCAACCAATACATTAGGTATCCATCCCATCTTTATCTCCTCTGCAAATTTAGTAAAGATTTAAGCTATGCCCTTAATTAATTAAATTTTTGAACAGCAGAAGCTCTTGCCTTGTCCTTCAGATTGCCTTCAGATATATACAGATCTTGCATATACCCAGTTATTTATGTATCGCCTCCTCCTCAGGGTGGAGATGATATCGTGGCCTTTCTTTCTCTCCCTAGCACTTGGTGTAGTCCCTTGAACATAGTAAGTTCTTAAACAATGCTTGTTGACTGACTGACTGACTGAGGTCTGGGCACAGATCTGGTGTTGACACCTAATGACTCAGGTCACCTTGAATACATGTCACCTCCTTTCTCTGAGCCCCAGTTTCCTCATCTGTAAGAGGACTGGTCCTGGTCTCTGAGGTCAGAGTCAGGAAAGCAGGTTCAGGGGTGGAAGAATTCACTTAGACCTTCTCTTTTAGCCAATGGGAGCTTTTTTACTTTACTTGAAAAAGCATCACAAGCCTCCTTAGCGAGAAAGCTAAACGAGACCCCCATATTAGGGGGAGTCCTGCTTACATAGAGATGTTCAGGATGATCACGTGGTTTTGAGGGTTTATTATGGGGCCTGGAGATTTGGGGACACAACAAGTACAAAGAAGATGAGGAAGGCGTGCTTCAAGAAAAGGAAGAATTGTCAGGACACAGGATGAGAAAGATGAATGACGGGATAGCGGACACAGGGTAAGGGGGACAAAAGCAATTCTTTCAGTACAAGTTGTAGGGTATTTCAAGATAAGGGAGAAAAGGCATTAAGACACCCTCAAGTTATAGGATGGGCTATAGAATGAACCTCAAAACCCCTCAGGGGGCCTGGGAAAGTAACCCCTAATCTTAACCCTTAGGGTACCATTAGTACCCACATCAAGGTGATCTCTAAAATGCCTTCCAACTCTAAAACCTTGATGCTTTGAAATGTGTGGGGAAAGGGAGGCAGGCACTCACAGTGACCTCAGGCCAGGCCCAACTCTAGTTAGGATCCTTGGTGCCAAGGCCTCACAAAAGAATAAAACAGGGCTGGTCCCATCACAGCAGATGACCACCAATGTTTTCTCCTGTTCCAATCCAAAGAGCAAACATACTTGGAGATTACAGCCTAGGAGAAAACACCAACAAGGCCAGCCAGCTGTGCAAAGGAGCCAACAGCACAACCCTGCCAAGCCCCCCAGATCTCCATGGAGCAGGCTCGCCAAGAATGAGAGAATCTCCATGAGGGGGGGCAGCCCCCAGCCTCCAGCCCCTCTCCGCTGCTCTCCCCACCCCCAGCCCATCCTCACCGCCCTCTTCTCAGCAGCTCTCCCTGCTTAATATGCACACCATCATCCACAGCTGTTCTCCCCAGACCTTTCACCTTGAGAACAGCAGAAAGTCAGGGTCTTCCTAGCAAAAGGGAGATTCAGCTGTTATTCCTACAACAATCATCCAATTTAAATAAGCAAGAATTGCTTCAAGCTGATTTTCTCCCTCCCTCTCCTCTACCCTATCCACCGCTGTTCTGCATTTACTTGGTATATATTTTATATTTAATCATCTGCACACATGATGTTGCTCCCCCAGTAGAATGCAAGCTTTTTGAGGGTAAGGAAATCTTTCACTTTTTGGTCTTTCTATCACCAGGGCCTATGCAAAACTGGTACCTAATAAATGCTGCTGTTGCTTCTTGGTTTCTATATATCGGCCCTCTCTCCTTCTCCTCTTTCCTCTTTTGTCCCATTCCTGTTGTCTCTTTCTCTCCTCTTTCCCTTTCCTTCTCTTCTGCTTTCCTTTCCCACTCCACTTTCTCATTCTCTCCTTTTCCCCCTTTCTTTTTCCCTTCTGCTTCCTCTTTATCTTTCCTTTTCTCTTCCTGATGGACGTTCTAATTCTCAGATTCTGTGGCTTGGGAAAATTAACCTCTTAACTTAAAAAAAAAACAGAAATAGAATCAAAAGTACTAAGGGGTTAAAACCTAAGCTAGGTAAGATATGTCAGGAAAGTAGCTCATTCCTTAGTGAGCTGAAATATGAGGAACCATTTGGCAATAAAAACCACTAAGCAATTATTGAGATTACAGGTTCAACATATTCTAGATTTCAAGCTGAGACAGACCTTAGAAGTCACCAGATCAAACCCTTGATTTTATAGATGATGAAACTAAGAGCCAAAGACAGAAAGTAACTTGTAGAAGGTCACCCAAGTAGGAAGCTGAAGAGCCACGATTTGAATTCAAGTCATATGATTAGAAATTCAGCATTCTCTCTCGTGCATTATACTGTATAACACAACTTTGTAAATAGGCAGCTATTGTCTCAAGTTTCTGAAGGGTAAGAGGTTCTTCAATTTAGAGGCAAGTAAGTATGGCTTTGGTTCTTTGAGAATTCAGTAATATATTATTAATAGATCAAAAATATAGAGTGGGCACAGCTTCATGGATGTGAGACAAGACACCTGAAACATGGAATAGTTTTCTGGGAATCCATGTTTAAGTGGGGCCTAGGGGCAATTATTACCTCCTTGAGTGAAGGGATCATAAGACCTAGAAAGGACCTTCGAGACCATACCCAGGGGTGGGGAACCCGTGGCCTTGAGGCCACGTGGCCTGGCTCCCTACCCCTGATCTATTCTAACACCTTCCACCTCCACTTCATCTCAGAGATGAGGAAATAGAGGCCCACAGGGGTTAAGTGACTTGCCCAAAATCATACACATAGTATTGCCAGTGCTGGTATTGGCACTGCAGACCTCTGATTTCAGATACACTGCTCTTTTCATTCTTCTGGCCTGTGGCATTTGGTACCATTCTGAACATGGGGTAGAGCATTCAGGACCTGTGATTTCTATCACCACTCATTTGTAACTTAATAGATAACATTAGAGAGCTTCCTGAGGTCAGAGATTCAGGGATGAGGAACCTGAAGCCTCAAGGCTACGTGTGGCCCTCTAGGTCCTCAAATGCAGCCCTTAGGTTGAATCCAAACTTCACAGAACAAATCCCCTTAATAAAAGGGTTTATTCTGTGAAACTTGGATTCAGTCAAAAAACCACACCCAAGGACCTAGAAGGCCACACGCAGCCTCAAGGCCACAGGTTCTGACCCCTGGTAGATCCTTTGCCCAAGGTAAAACCGCTAATAAGTGTCCAAAGCAAAATGTGAACCCAAGGTTTCTACCTTTTGTGTTCAGCACACCATTGACCATGCTACCCCATGTAAAGTACCCAGTAGATACTCACTAAAGCCTCACTGCTTGCTCAGTAGACACTGTTATGCCAGGCTTCCCTATGAATCTCCTTTGTTTTCTTTGGGTTTTGGCTTGATTTTCCTATCATTCTCTTCAGTGAGAATTGTGGATAGTAAACAGCTCTCCAAGTGCATGACTGCAATTGGAATTCAGCCTGCAAACCTCCCTGATACCCCAGTTTCCTCTCAAGCACATGCTTCTCTCCTTGCAAAAATAAAGAGGAATTAATTGACAGTTTTAATGCAGTACCAGCGGGCTTCTTTGTAGAACTGGATAAAATCATCATGGAATTTTTATGGAAGAACACACAGAAAAGACCATCAAGGGTTAATTGAGAGGTTTAAAAAGTGAATTAAGAGGGGCTCATTATCCCTGTTGTTAAAGAATATTATGAAGCAGTTCGCATAGAGATTGTCTGTTACTGGGAAAAATAGAAATCCCAGATATAAAACCAAATGCATACAAAAGATTAGTGTTTGGCAAACCTACAGACGAAAAAAACTGTGGAAGGAATTCATTACTTAATAAATGTTGTTGGGAAAACTGGCAATCTGGTGCAAGATAAATTTAGATCCTTCATCCTGCACTGTATACCATAAGAAACTGCACCTGGATCACAGAATTAAATGCAAGGAAAGAAGAAGAAAAGGGAATGATAATAAGTTACATTTATATCCATTTATAGCTTGCTTTGCTCACCACAATTTTGTAAGGTAGTTAGAGCAAGCTTTAGCAATGGTGACTTGATTTGTGATTTCACTCCTTTGTGAAGAAGCTGATCAGCCCCCCTTCAGCAGCTTAAAACCTGAGAAGGCTGCCCAGAGCACTGAGAGATTGACTGACTTGTCAGTGGTCACATGGCTTGTATATATCAGGAGGATCTGATTGGAGGCCAGGTCATCATGACTGTAGCGGTAGCTCTTCGACTATTACGATATGACATATAAAAATAATCCTTATATCATTTAGGAATTTGCTATGATACAGTGACTAGAAACTAGCTTCCAAGTATTATGTCAAATTTAGAGATGAAGAAACTGAGGGTCAGAGAAGTGATCTGATTTGCCCAGGGCCATTTTACCAGTAAGTGGTAGGTCATTTGAACTGAGCTTCTCTGAAGCCAGATATTGTTTTGTGTTGTTTTGGTTTTTTTTGTTACAACATGACATGGCCTCAAAGGGATTAAAGACTGGCCCAGAGTCACAGTAAGTATCAAAAGAGGGATTTGAATCCAGGTCTCCCAGAGTCTAGGCCAAGAACTCTAGCCACTAGCCACCCAGACAGGAGACAGTATCAAGGAGAGACCAACAATATTCAATATCATAGGGGTAAAGGGCAGTTGAAATCTCAATGAGAATTGAGAAAAAAGCTTAGATTTGGTAGTTAAGGGACCACTGATAACTTTGGAGAGAACAGTTTCAATTTAATGTTAATTTTAGAAGCCGTATTACAGGGGGTTAAGAATGGTGTGAGAGGAAAGAAAATCAAGGCACCGAGGATCAACAGCTATTCCAAGTAATTCAGCTGAGAAAAGAAGACATATGGAATTATAGTTACCCAAGACAGAGAGATCTAGTAAGGTTTTTTTTTTTAAAATTTAGGTCAATATAGGAAAAAAATCTTAATTTACACCAAAGTATTGCCAGCAGCACTTTTTGTGGTAACAAAGAGTTGGAAACAAAGTAGATATCCATTGATTAGGGGATGGCTAAACAAATTTTGGGACATGAATAAAAAGGAACATGACTGTGTTATAAGAAATTACAAATATGATGAATCTAGAGGACAGAAAGAAAATGAACTGATGCAGAGTGAAAGATGCAGAGCCTATATATATATATATATATGTGTGTGTGTGTGTGTGTGTGTGTATACATATATACACACACATATATATATACATGTATACATATTCACATACACATATACATACACACACAATACGTATACACACAAACACACAATGACAATGAAAATAATAACCACAAAAAATCAAAAGTGAATGTTGCAAAATTACAAAGAACAAGCCAACAATAAGAGATCTGAGAAGAAACCTCTTCCTGATCCTTGTAGAGGAGGGAGGTCCACAAGTATGGTTCATTGTACATATATTCAGAAATATTATCCATATATATGTTGATTTCCCCCCTTTTTGTTTTTTTTTTAAAAAAGATTATTTTATGAGATGACTCTCTGGAAAGGGGTAAATGAAGGATAGTAGGGGAAATTTTGGTGATATTAAAAAAGACCAATAAACTTTTATTTTTAAAAACAATGGGGGTAGAAATGGGTGTGTTATAGATAGTAGGGAAAGAATCAGTTGATGGAAAGAGGGAAGAAGAGAAGAAAAGAAAGAGTGTGTAATCTGCTAGAGAAGAAGGGAAGAGGATCAGAAAAACATATAGAGGGGTTGGCCATTTTGATGAAGAAGAAGCACTTCTTAATGAGAGACTACAATAAGGGGGGAAATTATGGGGGTTGATTGTCAAAGAATTGGCATATGAGGTGGGGAGAAGCCAGAGTATTAGGAAAATAGCCTCAAAAACTGGTAAAACATGAGGCAAGGGCTTCAACTGAGCCATTGTGAGGATGCTGTGGAAGGTTTGATGATAAAAGAGGTTTGGAAAGTGAGTGAGTGAGAAAGAGAAGTCATTGGGAAGGAGTAAAATGTTTGCCTTGCTACAGTGAAAGCACAGGGCAGATGAGATGACATCAATTTAAGAAGATCCAGAAGTTGCTAGATTCCCTCTATCTCCATTTAGCAGCTCAAGATCAGGAATGGAAGAAAGCGAGCATAATGGGATAATCCAAGAACGGGGTTTGTCCAAGTGTTAATGGCTCTAGGACAAGGGAGCTGTGGATGCAAGAGCAGGTGGGCCATGTCCCAAACTGGTTCAGTAAGACAAGTGTATCCACTGAAGGGACAATGGCCTGGCACAGTACTGAGGGCTGAAGAGAGCAGAGATCACAGTGAGGAGGAAGAACAGGTTTAGGAGCAGCAGGGCACACTGTCCCCATAAACCAGGAAGGAGAGGGAAGCGAAAGGAGATGGGTGATTGTAGTGATGGCTGGCTACCTTCCACCAGAGCTCTCCCCGCCCCCTACTTGCTGCCAATCAAAGTCTTCTATTATCTAATTCAATTGTGAAAAGCTACTCTGAGTTGGCATTATTATCCCCTTTTTCCAGATGAATCTTTTTGATTTTTATTCATAGAAATAAAATTACTTGCCCAGGCTCACCTACCTGGCAAACGTTGAAGGCAGGATTTGAACGGGGCCCCCTCTCTGGATGCCGAGAAGTCCAGCTTTCTCCCCGCTCCCCCTTCCAGCCTCCCACAGAGATTTTCTCCTGAAAAGTTTTGTGTCAACTGAGTTTCTCGAAATCTAATTATATTTTAACTGCACCAGGGGAGCTAGCTGTTTAAAAGAACCCTGTGGTGAACCCTTTTTGTAAATGAAAGAATCCGTTTGAATTGCAAATAATCATCTCCTAATTAATCTGTTTTGAAGGTCTTGGTTTCCAATAACAATCTTTCTTAAAGTGGAGGGCACCTGAATATTTATATATTTATCCCTCTCTTCCTACAAGTACTATACTCTGTTATGGATCTATGATTAGCAACTAGTAGGCATCTAAGAATCTGGGTTTTTTTTTTGAAAGTTAATATAAACAGCAAAAAGCATCCCATTTAATGGAGGCAGAACGGGCGCCTTCCCAATGTTCTTCATCACCCCCTCCATCCTTATTAACCCAGTCTGCTGAGTTTTACATTTCTCCCTCCACCTCTGTGATCCTCCAATAACAGACCCCCTGGTGGTTTAAAAGCCAGATTGAACATCTGGATTTTGAGCTGAATCCTAAAGGTCACCAAATCCTGAGCCATTGAAATAGATGGATAGGCAGATAGATGCCAGCATGCTGTCTCTAAGATGGAAAGCCCACATGCCCTGGCTTCCGCAGCCCTCCCTTCACAAGCTATGCTGGGCTAAGGAGTCAGTGAATTCCGGATGAAGGATGGATCATTGGATGCTTTTGGAAACGGCAGCATTTCCATTTCTCTCCTCCCACTTGTCATTCTGGAGTCTGCTGATGGGATTCACATGGATTTTTGGCTTGGATTTCTGGGGATATTTTTCTTAGTGCAAAAGATTTTAAAGGAAAAATAGCATAAAGAAATTGCAAAGGAGAAAGGGTGAAATGTTCCAGATGGTCCTGAAGATTCTAAGATGACCTAGAACCCAAGGCAGGCCTTCCTTTCATTTTTAGAAAAAGAGAAATGCTAATCATATTTTTGTTTTATTTTAAGTGTCTGTAAACGTTGTCTATGAAAGTTGTATGTCATGAAAGTAGATTTGCAGCTATATCCAGGACTCACAGGATAATAGTGTTTTGAACTAGAAGGGACATTTGAGATGACTTAAACCAAACCCTGATTTGCCTTAGAAGGATGCCAAGGAGTTCTGCCTCCGAATAGAGTCCATTTTCCACCAGACTATACTACCTTTCAAGATGTGTATGTATATGTGTGTGTTAGTGTGTGTGTGTGTGTGTGTGAGTGAGTCTTTGCATGTGCCTACACATGCAACTCTAAAGACTTCAGATATCTTTGGACATCCTTGAGTTCTGACCAACAATTAACCTGCCCTTTAAATTTTGTAATGATAATGGTGACAGTAACAACAGTGATACAGTCAACATTTGTGCAGCCCACTTTGCAGCCTTCAAAACATCTTAAAACATCCCATAGCTCAGTGAAGTAAGTAGTGGAGATAGTATTATGACCATTTTAAAGATGAATCAATTAGTCAATAAGCATGTATTAAGTGCCTACTATGTGTCAGGCACTATGCCAAGCACTGAGGCTACAAAGATGAAAATGAACTAATTCTTAAAAGGAATCGACATTCTGACAGAAGAAATAACATGTACATCTGTAAGCATATACAAAATAAAGAGAAGAAATAAATAAATACAAGGTGGTTTGAGAGGAAGAACACCAGCAGTTAGAGGAGTGGATCAGAAAAGGCTTCATGAAGAAGAAGGTGTTAGGTCTGATTCTTGAAAGAAGGAAGAGGTTCTAGGAGAGGGAGATGAGGAGGGAGTACATTCCAGGCTTGTGATATAGCCAGTGCAAAGATAAAGAAATGGGCTCAGAGAGATTAAATCATTTGCCTGAGTCCTATAGCTTGTCATGGCCAAGGGATGCTTTGGAGCAAAGCCTGAATCTCTAATCTAGTCAGCCACTGCGCTGTCAGCTACTGATCTCTAAATCTTGGGAGAACCTCTTAGGGTGAACTGGGCCACTACCAAGCTCAGGCTGATTCTCAAAGAGCTGGCCGCTCCACTTCCCTAACCTTTGGAAAGCAGTGACTCTATGTGCCTGAGCCACAAGGGGTTCACATGGATTTATCCAACCACATCAGAGTTTACAATGCCCTCCCCCTCATAAGAAAAGACCCATTCTCCTGTCTGTGCCAAATTTTATATACCGCAATATTGTGAATACAGACATCTCCTCCAGGTTCCAAACTCTCCCTGGACCTTGTAGACAGAAAGACAGACAGACATACAGACATGCACACATGTACACACACACACGCACACACACATGTGGCAGACAAATGAAACTAACCTAAGGAATTTGAGTTCTTCTCAGGCATCCAGGCTTCAACTGTACTCCTCCCAGCAATCACTTGTGCCCAAAGATTGCATCATAAGATCATAGAATCAAGAGTTGCAGGAGACCTGAAAGGTCATTTAGTTTAACCTCTGTCACTTTTTAGATGAGTAACCAGAGGCCCAGAGCATTTAAGCGACTTGCCAGGGTCACACTATTTGGAAGTGACAGAAACAGGGTTCGAATGCAGGTCCTTTGACTCCAAAGCCTATGGTTTTTTCCACATTGTTTCTATGGTCATTGAATTAAAGTGCCTCAGGTACTCAAGGTCTTCCAACTGATCTCTACCTCTCTCTGGTGGAGGGGGGCAAGTAGGACAGGCACTGATGTCTCCATTGGAGTAAACCTTCCTCTGTTCTTTGAATCATATGGTCAGGTTGACAGTGAAGAAAGGTCGTTGAGTGGCATAGTGCATGGAGTACTGGGATTGGAGTCAGGAACATCTGAGTTTAAGTCCTTTTCAGATGTTTACTAACTATATTTGGTGGTTCTTGTTGTTCATTTGTTTCAGTCATATTTGCTTCTTTGTGACCCTATATGGAGTTTTCTTGCCAAAGATATTGGAATGGTTTGCCATTTCCTTCTCAGGTCATTTAACACATGCAGAAACTGAGGCAAACAGGGTTAAGTGACTTGCTCAGGGTGACACAGCTAGTAAGTGTCTGAGGTTAGATTTGAACTCAGGTCTTTCTGCCTCCAGGCCCAGCATTGTATCCACTGCACCACCTAGTTGCCGTGTTACTAGCTAGATGACCCAGAGCAAATCACTTAACCTCAGTTAGTCTCAGTTTCCTCATTTGCAAAATGGAAATAATAATTGCATTTAGCTCACAGGGTCAGTGGGAGGATCAAATGATAGAATATTTATAAAATGCTTTGCAAATAATAAAGCTCTATACGAATGCTGCTGCTGGTGATGATGCTGCTGGTGCTGGTGCTGGTGCTGGTGCTGCTGCTGGTGGTGGTGGTGGTGCTGCTGCTGCTGCTGCTGTTCCTCCTCCTCCTCTTCTGCCTCCTCTTCCTGATCTTCTATAATGTTTGTCTTGGTTTTCTGTGATCCTCATTAGAGGTGCCTGTCATAGACCAGACAAGAAGTCCAGTTAGGCAATGGATCAGGATCCAGTTTTCCAGAGGCAAACTGGGAAAAGCACTCAGAAAATCCTTGGGGAGAAAATACTTTTCCATGGCTATGCTTTGAACGCCCCCAAACTCCCTGAAATTCTGGGAGAAATGTGGGCTGCTTCTTTTTTACTTGGGAATAGGGCTTTCGAAGCTAACAAGCAGATTGTGCTGCTCTGGGTCCATTACAGCCCAAATGATATGATTTAGATTTCAGCCAAAGCAGAATCTAGGTAATTGACAAAAGTGGTTGAGTCAGTTGTGGGATGAGACCCTGCATCTAGCTGGCCTGTACAGCAATGGAAGAACAGAAAGTTAATATTCAGGGACAACCTGGCAGGAACGAAGTAGAAACAGAGAACTGGGCACGTCAGTCCTTCTGCCACATCCAGATACCATCACAGGTTATGTCTGTGCCAGGAATCAATCAGAGAAAATTACAGCATTATAGAGCTGGGGGGACCTTAGAGAGTGTGTAGGCCAACCTTTTCATTTTACTGAGCAGAACACCAATCCACAGAGGTCAAATGCCTGGCCCAAAGTCATTAGCTAATGGCAAAACTGAGACAAAAATCCAAGGCTGCCTTGTAGTCAATTCAAGACAGTTCAACAAACATATATGAAGTGCCTACAGTATGTAAGGCCAAGTTAAAGCTTACAGATGGTCTATCAAAGCAAACTGTGATTGTTAGCATCTGCTGCCCCCCTTCTCCCACTATCACTGTCTAGAGGCACATGTACGGGTGAGGGATCACAGGTAAACATCCCAAGAATTCTATCAGTATCTTTTTGTTGGAATAAGAAAAGGATGACCTCCAGAACCCTGTGGTAGATGTATAGAATGATATGAATGAGTCATAGATGGGTAGCTAGGGATGGGGAAAGATGATGGGGGGGGGCAGTATGGGGACAGATACATTGAGAAAATCACAGACCCATTGAGGGGTTCCTGGGGCTGCAAAGAGAAAGAACAAAACAATCCCTGCCCTCAAGGAGCATTCTTCTGACCATCTAGTGCTGCTAATCCATAATCAGGTCTGTTATATGCTCAAACTTATGAGTCCGATTAAATAAAAAAGTGTTGGTAAGCATTTACTATATACCAGGTAGAATGTGTATGTGGTATGTGTGTATATATATATATATATGTACATATATATATATATATATATATATATATTATTTAGGTGTGTCTGAATATGTGTATGCACATATATGTATGTGTATATGTGAGATTTTTGGCCCACCCCTTCCTGAGCCCATAGGGAATGAGGAAAAAATCAAGGAAAGGTCAACTGGGGTATATATATATATATATATGGAGCCGGGGGTGAAAAGGAATAAGCAGACATAGATGAGAATCTGAAGTGAGGAAAACTGGTGCCAGAAGCATGGAAATTCAAGAAACTGGTGAGCAAAGGAGCGGAAGGCGGCATCTGTGTGTTCAAGGACAGGAGGAAGGCGGAAGGCGGGCAGTGGGCGGGAGCAGCAGTCAGATCCTGAGTAGACCTAAAACTGTTCTTACCACTTGGCAGCAGCCGGTCTGGCTGTTCCAGATTCCTGATTTCTCATTCATGCTACTGCACGTACTAATAAATCAGTGGTGTCGGTGCTCCAAGGAAGCCTGACTGCATGTCTCTTCTGATCTGGGAAAAGTTATTTCAACCTCCGAAGCCCCAGTGCATCCAAGAGATGGGCAGAAGAAACTGGGCAGGTGGTGAGCTATTTCTCACCTATGTGGATGGCTTTTCCCCATTTTTAACGGTTGATAAGAAATTTGTGAAGCCCTTTTAAAAATATTTTTTCTGCATCAGCCAGTCAACCACTAAGCATTTATTAAGCACCTAATGTGTGTGCTAGGTGCTGGGGAGAAAAATGAAAATGAAACTACCCCTACCTTCAAGAAGGTTACATTCAATTGATAAGAGAAATCTTTTGACCTTGAGTGCCCTCCCTCTTTTCAATATCTTCCTCTGCTCTTAACAAAAATCTATCCCTGTCTCTCTCTCTCTCTCTTTGATTGTTGCTTCCATGTAAAGTCAAAGCTTTAAAGCTAGAAAGGGTCTTAGAAATAATCTGGTCAGGCCCTCTCACTTTTCAGATAAGGAAAACAAGGTTTGGAGGAGAGAAGTGACTTTCCCAAGGTAACACCACCTATTCTTGGTAAAATAGTAGAACTGTAAGGAGCTCCATTTCAGGCTCTCTTTCCTTTGGACCTTCTGGCCTTTTCTAGAAAGAATATGGAGTGCCCCAGCAACATTAAAAGGCTTAACCCACATGGGCAGATACTGCCAAGGGAACTCCTAACCACTAAGCAAAAATTGGAGTCAAAAAATGATGGCAAGGCAGCAGGAAGATAGGGACCATCCCTGTGATTTCATTAGCCTAGCCCAGTCCCACATTAAGAAAGCCCACCTGGGGGGCGGAACCAAGATGGTGGCTGGAAAGCAGAGACTAGCTTGAGCTCTCTGCCAAGTCCCTCCAAAAACCTATAAAAAATGGCTTTGAATCAATTCTAGAACTGCAGAACCCACAGGGTAGCAGAGGGAAGCAGGGCTCTAGCCCAGGACAGCCTGGATAGTCTCTGGGTAAGGTCTATCCCACACGGAGCTGGGAGGAGAGGGGAGCGGAGCTGAGCTGAGCAGAGCCCAGCAGGGGCAGCGCGGACGAATGAGACCAGGAGCTTGGCGGAGTGTGCCCTAGGGCCCTGAATCAGTGAGCTGCAGCAGTTACCAGACTTCTCAACCCACAAACACCAAGGACAACAGAGTAGGATAGTGGGAGAAGCTGCTGGGGACTGGGATAGAGTTTGTGATTGGGCCACTACCCCAGGGGCAGCGGAGGTGGGGCAGCTACAGAACTACAGTTGCAGTTGCTTCTGGCCCCAGGCCCACCTGGTAGGAGGAATTAAGCAGAAGATCAGAGCAGGAGTGAAGAGCCTACTGAAGATCTAAGTCCAGTCCAAGTTGGGGGTTCTTGGGGAAGGAGGAGTACTGGTGTGGCAGAGCTAGCACATCCCCCCAAGTGTGGAATATAGAACTCTTTAGTCTACAAGCAGTCATACCCCGCTGAAAAACTCAAGAGTCAAGTAAGTTGTCTGGGAACATGGCCAGGCAGCAAAAACGCACCCAGATTCAGTCTCAGACTTTGGAATCCTTCTTTGGTGACAAAGAAGACCAAAACATACAGCCAGAAGAAGTCAACGAAGTCAATGAGCCTACATCAAAAGCCTCCAAGAAAAACATGAACTGATCTCAGGCCATGGAAGAACTCAAAAAGGATTTGGAAAAGCAAGTTAGAGAAG
>JAQQSZ010006801.1:0-13491 GCA_028646595.1 Phalanger gymnotis
CAAATAGGCAGATTTAGACTTAATTTAAGAAACTACTTTCCAATAATAAAAATATCCAAAAGTAGAATAATCTGACTCAGGAGGCAGTGGATTTCTCTTCATTGGAATTCTTTAAGCAAAATGAAAGACCATTTTTCAGACATGCTATAGAAGGGATTCTTTTTCAGATATAGGTTGGACAACATAACCACCAAGGTCCTTTCCAATGCTAAATTCCTGTGATCCTATGACCTATATTCAGTAAGCATTTAGTAATCCCTGTTCTGTGCAATGACCTATGCTAGGTACAGGGTCACAGTGCATAAGAAGTTTACATTCTAC
The DNA here is from genome assembly GCA_028646595.1 of Phalanger gymnotis. Taxonomy (NCBI): domain Eukaryota; kingdom Metazoa; phylum Chordata; class Mammalia; order Diprotodontia; family Phalangeridae; genus Phalanger; species Phalanger gymnotis. The sequence goes on from JAQQSZ010006801.1 coordinate 322, forward strand.
TAGGGAAAACCCTCTGTACACAGTTAAGTTAATGTAAATTATATATAAAAGGGATATGAAATATTTTTGTGCCACGGAAAGTAGATTATTTAAATTGCAGGGAGACTCTAAGAAGTAAATAAATCTTTTTGAAAACTAAATGTGTAAAACTAAAGTCATGGAGTGAAATTTGTTCCATTTTGCTCTTCTTTCTTTTAAACCTTATTTTGGTGTGGAGCTATGATTTTATTGTCACAAGGAACTCAAGGTATGAGGGCTTCCTATACTGAGGGAGCTTGGCAACTGACCTTTAACTTACAGCTTTGGAGCATTACCTGGTGCACTGATAGTTCAAGTAACCTGCTCATGGTCCCATATCTAGTATGTCAAAGGCAAGACCTGAACTCTGGTTTTCCTGCTCTAAGACTGTCATTCAATCTATCATACCACATTGCCTTTCATTGTGCTCCTAACGGTATCATGTGAAAAACTGGAAAATCAGCAGTGTGTGTGGTCTCTAAAACTATGCCACACAAAGGCAAAGGAAGGGGCTTCTCAGCTAACTTCTTTGAATGAATGGGTTCAAAATGAAGCACAACGAAACAAATATCTTTTGAATATCAAAGGGCCTTTTCAGAAAAACAAAGGATTTCATGGAAAAACAACCCTTCTTGCACTCACAGGCCCCTCAGTTTCTGATGGGGATGGCATAGCCTTTCCACAAATACCAGTTCTAAGTGTAACAAAAGGTCTGCATATATTTTCTTAACTTATGTAAACTGTTCTCTGAGCTGTGAAATATGATATCCCTATGCATCTATTCTTGCTCTTGGGACACTTTATCAAAGGCTTTTATTGCAGCATCCTGAGGTATCTCATTCAGTGGAACCTAATAGATGATACTATTGTGAACAGCAGAGGCTCAATGGTTAGAACACCTAAATCTACTTCAATTAGTAATCAGCTTTTAGGTTAATCTCTGACATCTGAGTCTGGATGCAGGCCAATGACTACAACCTATAAATAAGGTAAAGACTTAAGAGAACAGCATTTTTTAGTAATTTGTCCTAACACTGATAAAGCGATTAAGAATTTCACTGGACCTCCCTCATTGGTGCAAACTGAGCAAGTTTTGATCTCCTTATCATAATAAAACAAAAATGTCAGAATTTTATCTGGCTGATGAAATGCTAACAAACACTTTAGATGTCATACTCCAATCTAATACTACCCTCCGTCTGCCCACCCCACCCCCAAATCCCTGCCCTGGAAAGGCCTGACTCTGGCCAGTCCCTTGGTAGATTATGTTCAATATTAGAATGAAATGAGACATTTGTAAAGTAATTTGTAAACCTCCTTTAACAAAAGGAGCTTTAGTCAGCCATAACAGAGGAAGGATAGTTAACAAGGATATTCATCAAGAACACCACATTGATTCATCTAAGCACCTTCTACTGGTCTTTGGTCAGAATTCTCAGCGAGAAGTGAGCTGGAGCTCCTCATGACCTTTTGTGCTCAGGCTTACCAGGAAGCGACATCAATTTTCCTTCTAAGAAAGAACTAAGTCAACTTAAAGAGGGAAGCCCCCCCCACACACACACACACATAGCTTTTCTTTTGCTCTTAGGTAAATATTTATAGAATCTATACATTTAAATTTTAATACTTTTAAAGAGACATGAGTCGGCTGATGGCTAATAGGATTTTTTACATGGCCTACCTAGCAACACTGTTGATCGAAGAGGAATCATAGAATCTCAGAGACCATCTAGTCTACCTGGTTCCTGAACTGGAATTCCCACTATGACATACCTAAGACAGGGTCACCTAGCCTTTGCTTGAAGATTTCCAGAGAGGTCTTAAACCACAGAGACAGCCACCCCAGGCTCCCCATAGCTCTAATTGTTAGGCAATTTGGGTTTTTTTTTCCTTAGCTCAAGTACAAATCTGCCTCTTTGCAATTTCCATTTAATGCTCCTCTGGGACCAAGCAAAGCCCATCCATTTCTTGTCTTCCTCATGTTGCCACCCTGCCAAATCTTCTCTTCTTCAAGTCAAATATCTTCATATTCTTTCAGCTATTTCTCATTTGGGCTAGACTCTAAGTCTTACATTTTAAAAAGTGTTCTAACAATTAAATAGCACTTTTGGTATTGAATCCAAATGATACTACAAAAGTGGTACTTGGAAAGAATAGTTAGCTTTTTTCTCTAAAATAAGCTAAATATTTCTCTAATTTATACAGTTTTTTCATACAATATGCTATACTTGCACTATACATAGGAAAATCCCAGAATGTCATCACAAATTCTGAAATATATTCCAAATTAATAAGGAAGGCATGAATATAACTCCATATAGTTGATCATTTCTGAAAATGATAAATTTAAATTATTCTTTTAATCAATTAAGACAGGAATTAAGATGGGCAGTTATTTTTAAATTTATTTCTCGTGTATAGAATAAAACAAGCATTTCCACAGCATAGCATAATAAAAAAGATGATTTCACATGAAACTGAAAATCTATTGTGTAGAATTTGCTATTCTTTTTAAATATATAAAAGTTATCATGTAAATTTTTTCCCCTTTTTTCCCACCCTAGAGATGGCTACCATCAGATACAAATAGGTATAGATATGTAAAATTATTCTATACATACTATTTATCAGTTGGTAACTTGTGGTAAAACCTTTTCTATATTTAACATCTTATTATACAAATAAAGAAGGACTGTGAACAAGTCAGGTGTATGAATAGTTTTTGCATAGCAAAATTGCACAAAATTTTAGGAAAATAAATGTTTTAAAGTTAGGTTTCCAGATTGGAAAAAGTTCATAATTTGAAACACTGTTGTCAATTGTCTGATATCAACCCAAGAAAAAAGCTGACTCATAAATCTATTGCCTGATCTACTGAACACTAATACATCAAACAACCATGACTTTACTTCTCCACTAAAGAGAGCTACCCATGTATAACATAGTTCAAGAATATTTTTAGAAAGTTGGCTGAAGCTCAGAAAAGTTACTTGCTCATGTTCACATAAGTAGTTAAGTATCTAAACCACTATTTGAACTTTGGCTTTCTTGACTCCAAGTCTAGCACTCTATCATTACATTTCTTATCATCTGTGGAAATACTGAATTTTTTTTTAACCATCTCACATAAAATTTAGATGTTTCTCTATCAACATAGTAACTTACTGTCATGAAAGTCTTTAATAATTTAAAGTAAATAAAAGATCTCTCAACCACTGGCATTAAGACTTATTTTCCATTCAAACATGTTAAATTTATGGACTGAATATATATCTTCTATGGAGTTTGTTATACACTTGTTTATGTATTAAAATACATAATTATTTCAAAGTTTGACTTTCTTTTTACTGTTATATGTTATTTGCATTGCAACAAATTTGCTTTCAAAGAAAAACTCAACAGAAAGAATTTTTAAGGGAGATATGTTTATATTTTCATCCAAAATGATACTACTGATTCTTTTTTTTAATATAATGATTGAGGTTTACTGGGCAAGGGAGTGATATAGTCAGACCTCTGCTTTAAAAATAACACCTTGGTAGTTGGATAGGAGCTGGATTGGAGAGAGATGGCTGAGGCAGGGAGATCAATTAGAAGGATATGATAATAGTCCAAGCAAAAAGTGATGAGTGTGTGAACTAGGGTGGTAGCCATGTGAATGAAGAAATAAGTGAGAAAGATGTTATGAAGGCAAAATTGACAAGACTTGGCAACTGATTAGATGGGGGAGGGAAAAGAGAGAGAATGAAGAGGTAAACATGTCTTCTTGTAAACCCGGATGATTAGAAAGTCTGTGATGCCTTCAACAGAAACAGAGAAGCCAGGAAAGGGGCTAGCTTTGGGGAATAAAGAATTAATGTTTTCATTTGTCTCCATCCTTGGGTTAGGAATCACCAATCTTTAGCTGAATTTCCTGCTGTTCTTTGGAAAAAGTAGGAATGACAGAGTAATGTTGTCAATACTTTAAATTCTTAAAGTATATACAAAGGTCAGCTATAGTAAGAAGGCTGAAGCATTCCTAAATAAAAATTAGAATAGAAAACTTACCGATAAAGACACCTTAATAAAAGCCCTATTTTTGTTTTTGGCTAAACAACATTGGAAGGAAAAAAAATTTGTGTTGAATTATGACTTTACTTCAATGTCTTGTTCAATATAAAAAGTCCTATTCAGCTCAAAGAATGAGGTTTCAAACCTAATCAGTTTTTTTCCTGGCATTAAATTTTTAAGGCCTGTAGAGATGGCATTTTCAGAATTCACATTTGGTAGAGCATACCCTTCTCAATGCCAATTGAGAAAAATCTTAAGAGTATATGGTTTTCTATCAATGAGTTCTATTGTAAAGCTTTTAATGTCACAGACCTCTGACTTGAATATGAGATAGAACTTTAAAATTGAAAATGGTACAGAAGAATAGAAGCCTACAGTAAAAGGCAGGTGAAAGTTCCATGACCTCTGATCTAACTGGTCTGTTCTTATGAATCGCTGCTTTGGGGCAGTGAAAGACCTTATGGCTCATAAACTAGATGATATTCAGAAGAGCAAAAGAGTTCATACTTAGAAGCCCGAGTTACTGATGGAGGGGGAAAAAGCAAGTATAATGAAGAATACCGTATTTAAGAATGAATTACTAATGTTTTTCTTTTTAAGTATTAATAAAAAAAACCTCACATATCACATAGACATTCATTACTTATTCAATGTATACCACTGGGAAACAAATAGAACTGTTAGAATACAGAAATGCCAAAGGTAATTCAACTACAGCAGTGTAAGTGTAGCATAACTGATTTGTCATGACATACAATTTTCTAAAAGCTATTCTGTTAGAAGGCAATAAATGGGTGAACAAATGATTTACACTCTTCAGAATCATAGTTATTATTCAGTATTTTATTTTTTTAAAAAATATGTACCGTATACTATTATGTTTATTCTCTCGGGTATAATAAACACATAATTGAATTTGATGAAAAATGGGCTTTATTCCAAATGCAGCATATAGTACACACAGTAGCTCCCTTGTTTTATCCCTTGTGAAGATCAATGGTTACTTGATATGATTTCACTCTATGTTAAATTTAATATATGGGCAATAAAAATATTTTTAATTTAAAATTACATCCACATTTCCTTCCATCTTTTTTTGCTTTTTAAATCATGAGTCATTCCTAAGTTTTAGCCCAAATAACATTTTACAAAATGAAAATACAATATTTTAATTATCTTCTCTTTAAATACTATTTTCTTACTCACTAAGGAGAAAAGAAAATCAAATGTAGAGTATGCAGTTTAAAAAAAGGATTCTGCAGTGAGAATGTCAGAAGTTTTACTGATTTCTGACATTTGGATGGAACTAAATATGAACCAAGTCCTAGAAATAAAGTTATATGCCTTGCAAAGGGATATTTTTGTTTTTTTGAAACCTCTACCTTCACCTTCTACCACCAACAACTGAATTTGGATAATGTTTTGTTCAGCTACATAATGTATAATTTTAAATAAGTTCCCCTTCATTAAACCTTTGCTCTGGTCTTGTCATTGTATGTAGGTGACATCCCTCTCTAATGAAGTCTATGCTAATGCAGCAGGAGGCCTGTTAGGTCTTACCAAGATAGAATGGATTGACCTTTGGGTAAGGTCATCAAAACGCACTACATTTCTGTCTAGTGATGCCTGGAGAGGTACATCAGAAGGTTGACCATTAAACGATGACATTTTTGGCTATGGTAACTCACAAAATATGGAAGAGCTAAGATCTTTATTGGAAGAGTGAGTTTCTATCACAATAAAATCATTTATCTTTCAAGTTATCAGAGTAAGTAGTTCTTAGAAAATCAACTATGTGTCCTTTTTATGGATTTCTTTTATAGGTCAATATCTACCAATTTTTTATCTCTATTTTTTTGGCCATAGTAACAAAGGCAATATGTAGAAGTATGTACAAAATCTTTGATCATCTGAAATACTAGAGGAGAAGCCAACTATAATGTAATTGTCTAATACATATCTCATTTGGGGGATTTAGTATCTAAGACTACCATTATAACATATGAGAAAGAATTGATTATATTCTTAAAAGCCAATATGAAGAAAAATAAAAGAAAAATTTTACCCAATATGCACTATTTTGAGATTTTCAGATTCTGTAAAATTTCAGAATAAATTTGTCTTGATTCTAAATAAACAAAAAGGCTTATGGTATAGAGGTACTCATTCTTTTTGTGTAGAAGGAATTGTTTTTAAAATCAAAAACTTTCGTGGTCCTATAACATGATAATACTTGTATTATTAGTATTCATTTGTTTAGAAAATGCATTATGACAAGAAGATACTTTGAACTGAGCAACACTTTTAAATGAATTTAGAATCGTATAGAGTTATGCAAACCTTAAAGTGCTATATAAATGTATCCTATTACTACAACATCTATATGCAATACGTACAGGAACCACTCCTGTGATGTCACTGGTTTAAAGAACTCCCAGGTGAAGAAAGCCTCAGTATGAATACAGACAGGCATCTTCCCTGCCACATACAGCCTTAGAGAGTGCCCTGGAGCAGGGCTTCTTAAACTTTTTCCACTCATGACGCCTTCAGCACTGTGGACCTACAATTTAAGAAGTGCTGGCTAGAATACTGAGAGCTTAGGTGATTCTCTCAGCATCACACAAGCTACTGTGTGTCAGAGGAAGGATTTGAATCCAGGTAATCCCATCTTTGAGGTCAACTATACCATGCTGTCTCTCGACATCTACAGATAATGAAAAATCATAATACCTATATGTGCAAGCGAACCTCAAAGCCAGGAAGACCTGGCTTCAAGTTCCACTTCTGCCACATAATGTCTTTTGTAATCCTGGGAAAGTCAGCTATCAATGCTCTTGGCAATGATCTAAGACTCTAACTTGAGTAGAATGGCTGACCTGCATCAGTAGACTGAATCTCCTTATCCAGGAGGTCTTTATTAACAGTGAAATCACAGATTTCTAAATGGGCGGTCCATATTGTTCAACCTACATAAGGGATGGTTTCTTATTTATGGACTGGTATGTGGATTCTCAGATTCTTTGCAATACAGCAGCTCAAGCAGTTAGAGCTTGTAGATGACAGGTTGGCAACCACTGCTAAATAACATTGTGTAATATTATTTTTCAGTGGTCTGCATTATTATACACCTAAAATCAGGTGAATTACTGTGTGTAAGACTCACTAACAGGAAATTAATAAAGTAAAAATTAGTTTACAATCATTGGTCCCTTGGGCACACAAAATGTATATGTTAACAAAGGGCTATTTGAAAAGTTATAAGAGTGACCATGTAGAATACCATTTGCATGTCCTTCCTTTATGTCATCACAAATCGTACCTTTCAGATTTACTTGACAGGAGTTAAACTATCTCTAGCATCCTTTTGAAAAAAAAGCCCAAGGTAAATGAGAAGCAAATTCAGGACATGAAACCTCATTGAAAGATGACACATCTTTAAAAGATTTATCAGTATGAGTACAGTCTCCAGGAACACAGATCATAATTCCTTAGTAGACTATTTCATGAGTTATTATGGACAAAAATTAAATTACAAATCATTATTTAAAATGTTCTATTTTCTGAAAATCAGACATAGCTCAGTGATCTTGTACTATATATTTCTGATAACAAATTTGAAATCTGAAGTTCTGTTTTTATATATTATATAGTTTCTGTGAATTATAGTTCTCCAAATGATAACACTTGATTCGACAGGCTAATGAAAATCACATACTAGATTACTCAGAAATAAATATTACTAACTGCTATTTCAGAGAAAATCTAGTATAGATAGCTATTCAAAAGCAGTGCCTATACCTTCCATCCTTATTAAGAGCACTACTCTAGATAAAGGCAGTCATGTTAAATTCTAAGGCATAGACTTAAAGAAAAGCTAATGTATTAAAATATAATACAGTGTTCAAAACAGAAAAAGTACACCACGTAAAGTCATTGTAAAAGAAACATAAAACAACTCCATTTTAAAAATTAACACTATTTACCTTGCAGCATTTTTCTCAATCTTTTCATCAATGTCACTGAAGATTTGTTCAAATCCCAGGTCTCCAGGAAATGAATTTAACAAACAATCTATGTCAAAAGAATTATAAGAATATTCATCTCCCCTATCCATTTCAAGGAACTGAAATAAATAAAAAAAATTGTTAGTTACTAAGAAATGCAAATAATGCAAGTTATAATAATACTAAATTATAAGAAATATTATAAAATACACAAACATAAAACCCAAAGTTAAATGGGACAGTAGAACAGTTGGGATCATATCAGAATAAGTAAATAGATTTTTAAAAAATAGTTTATTAGGGCTAACGTTATATTCCTCTCTATGGTCTTGGAATCTTATAAAATAAAATCTCTCAAAAAACACATCAGCATTATGTATATATCACTGGGAGATGTACAGCAATCAAAAATTGTAAGTCACTGCAGAATATCTAAGAAACTAGTAAGAACATCATTAGATGTCCCACTCAAAGTCTGGGAGACAAAAAAAATGCCCTTGTCTCCTCTCCTTGTTCTGACCACTAGCCTGGACCTGGGTACTATAGAATCAGATAATTAGAATTTCCAGAAGTGGATACCATATGAAGAGATGGGATGAAACCTTCCAGCACCATGTTATTTCCTCTCTCTGACTAGAACCTCTTGACTGTCCACTGCTCCATCTCTGTCTTACACTCTTAAACATATTCTTTGTCCAGTGTGAACTTCTTCTTGTTCTGCCAGTTCATTATACTTGTTTTGGTTTCACTTTCCTCCCATTATAGTCTTGCCCTGTGGAGGGCGAGGAAGGACATGCCCTCTAATTAATTAACCACTTCAACTATATTCTGTCTTCTACCATTGAATTCCTTGCCCTCTTAACCTAAAGCCTCTCATGCCTTGCCAAACCTTAAACAGGGGTAACCTCACCTTCTGTCTTCCTTATTCCAAGTCATGTCCTGCTGAACCCAAATGGAGGTAGTTACACAATTGCCTTGACTAGATCCACCATAAGTTTGTTACCTAGTGCTCTTTAGGCCCTTGCTGCTTATTCACTACCACATAAGTTAGCACATTAAATATGACACATTCCAACTTGGTATCTTACTTTCTTAGATTTATTTTTTTCTGACCTAACCTCATCTAAGCACAGTCATCATCACTGTTGTTGTTTGTCCTTTGTTTTTGAAGAGGGCCAATGACATCATGACATGATGTCTTGACTCTTACATGAATTGGGTTTAAGTAAGGCAGAGTTGCACAGAAAGTAGCTAGCCTCACTCTTTCTTCCAGAGTTATCAAAATCCACTTATAGGTTTATGGCAGGAACACAGCAGTGAAAATAGATTATTTCTAAAGATGATAGGTTACCAACTCCTAGACTTGAAGCACTTCTTAAACTGTGGGGTCATGAGTGGAAAAAGTTTAAGAAGCGCTGTATTAGGGGACTTCCATCAATGTTTCATTGACCACCTGTCCAGAATGTCTGCAGAGGAGATTCTTCTTCAGGCAGAGGTGAGGCTAGATGGCCTCTGAAGTCTCTTCCAACTCTTTTCTTGAACTTAACCCCATCTTCCCAGTGACACTGATTTACAGCCTCGGAGTCACTTCTGACTCCTCTCTGTCTTGTCCCTCATATAAAATCAATTATCAATCTTGTCAGTTGCTACCTCATTCTTACACTGTCCCCTTTTCTCCGCCTACATGGACAACCACCCTCGCTCATACTCTCAGGGCCACAGCAATAGACTCCTAATTAGTCTTCTTACTTCTGGTTTTCCCCCTTCTCTAATCCACATTCCTTGTTGCTAACTGTTGCCAAAAAAAATCTTTCAAAATCACAGGTCTGACCATGTGACTCAAGAGCTCAAGAAATTCCAGGGGTTCCTTCTTATTTGTACAGTAAAATAAAAAATTCTATTTTTGCCCTTTACATTATAGCTCCCACCTCCCCTTCCAGTCCGATGCCACATTACTTGTCTTCACATACTCTACCTTCCAGTCAAACTGGCTTATTTGTTCTCAGAACTCAGCATTCCATCCACTGCATCCACAACTTTGCATAGTCTGTCTGTTCCCAAAGCTTCAGAGCTAAGAAAGTATTTCTTCCATATCTCTACCTTTTCAAATTCTTAGCTTCCTTCAAGGTGGATCTCAGGGACCACTTCTTACAGAAAAGTCTGTCTTCATCTTCTTAGTAATTCATGCTCTCTCCCTCCTCGAATTATCTTATATTTACTTAACCCCAGCGGGATGCAAGTTCTCTGAGGGTTGAGACTAGGATCTAGGTCTAGGATGATGGATCTAGTGCTAGTGCCTCAGAGGCCATCTAGTCCAAGGTTTTTTAAACTTTTTCCTTGCGACCTCTTTTTGAGTTTTGGCAGAATTCTTGGCACTGCATGACCTGAGGGCATGAATAGTGCAAGGTGCTCATGCTTTGTGTTCACAATCAAGGCTGCAATGAAGTTATGCAATACAACACCAGCAAGTGCTGCCAGAAACACTTTGGATTCATTATGAATTTGCTTTTTAATTAATTTTGGTCGTCGCTTGCTTGTTGGGCATTCATAAACCTTTTACTGTTGCCAATTTTTTTGCGACCATATATGGGATCACAATCCACAGTTTAAGAAGCACTGAATTCTAGTCCAAAGTGCTCATTTTACAGATGAAGAAACTGAGGCCCGGAGAGGTTAAATAATTCATCCAAGGTCAAAGAGAGTAAATACCAGAGGCAAGATTTGAAGCTATGTCCCTTGGCTGCGAAGCCAGTAAGGTTTTCATGACATCATTTTATACCCTTAATACCTGGCATGGAGCCTTGAACACAGCAGTGACCTAAATGTTTGTTTCTGTTATTGTCCCAACTACTTAAAACTGATAAGAGGCCTTGTGTGTCACCACAAATTCATTTTGGAAAAGTAATATAAATCAGTTATAGATTGATGGGTATATTCTTAGTTATGAATCAGGATAAAATAAAATACTTTCTGGAGACATCGGTCTAATGTATTACTGCATCAAACAAAACCAACTAAAAAAAGGGGGGGTCACTGAAATGTTGAGTATCATCTGCAAGTAATCTGACAATGCTGAGGGTGTGAATTATTGCCAGAGTACATACATACTAGACCAGGGATTCTGTGAATATAGAATATCCCCAAGTAAAAAGGGGACAAGGAAATTTGGGGTCAAAGGAAGAGAAATTAATCTTATTTTGATACTAAAAAAAGTTATGGATAATAGGAACATTTTGATACCCACAGAAAGTTTCTATTTTCCCTCTGTTTTCACTAGCAGTAGCAATCACATTTCATAGAAAACGTTGGATGTATGGAACATAAATGGAATAAAGGGAAATTTGGAACTAGAGCAGACCTTAGAGATCATCTTGTCTATCTCTTCTATTTTACACATAAGGAAACTGAGACCAAGAAAATCAAGTATTTGTCCAAGATCACACAGTGGTTAGTAGAGGAGTAAAGTCCAGAGCTTAAGTCTCCTGACTCTTGGTCCAGGGTTCTCTCCATTTTACTATATTATCACCAGATGAATCTGTAATAACATAAGCATTTATTAAAAGATTTTTTTAGTATAACTTAAACCTCCAGGCAGTATGGTGCCCTGAAGTTGGAGTCAAGGACCTGGATACAAATCCTGCTTCTGTTACTTCTGTGGCCTTGGATAGTCATTTAAAACTCCCCCTGCTTCAAACCAAGGGGTTAGCCTCTGAGACACCTTCCAGCTCTAAATTTATGATCCTATGACCTTTAGATGGCACATTAGTTTGAGCACTGAGCCTGGAGTCAGGAAGACCTGAGTTCAAACCCAGCCTTAGACACTGGCTGTATAACCATGGGCAAGTCACATGACTGTTTGCTTCAGTTTTCCTAACTGTAAAATAGAGTTAATAACAGGACTTATATACCAGGATTGTTGGATGAATCAGATGAGATAATATTTGTAAGGTGCTTAGCACATTGTCTGACATATAGTAGACGTTCTATAAATGTGTATTCTCTTTCCTCCTTCCCCTTTAGAAGCTGATGTCATTGTGGGCAATAAACCCAGTCTATAAGTTGTGGTGCCATTGTGTGAGTCAATATGGATTCGAGGATAGCACTTCTTACTGTGATACATGGAAGTCATGGTGCATTTGTGTAATAGGTATAAGAAATGAGACCTATTTTTTTATTTTCTCCTTATAATTCTTCATAGCAGTGATTCTTAAATTTTTTAGTTATAAACTCCTTTTTGGTTTTCGACTCTTAAAAATTATTGAGGATCCCCCCAAGAGCTTTTATTTATGTAGGTTATATCTCGTTATTTATCACATTAGAAATGAAAACATCTTAATATTATTATGAAGACAGTTTTGACCTCAAAGACCTATTGAAAGGGTTTCACAGGGACCTCCAGAGGTCCCTGAATCAAATTTCAAGAACTGCTTTTCTATAGGAATGGAACTGAAAGAAGAAAACGGATAAGGAAAATACCAATAACAGAATTTGTTCATGATGGTAATGGTTTCTTTATTGTCATCATTGGTCTTTGCTTATTGAACTCTGTGATTTAAAATGTCTAGCAACTTTGGGGCATTTTAAATATAACACAATTGATACCAATAGTATTCAGGATTGTGTTGTTAAGCAAAATTGTCTCATTAGCATGGCTTTTGTTTCTTTTGAGTGGAAGTACTTTCAGCTGTTAAGTGCTAAGCCCCAGGCCCAGGGCCCTGTCAGGTGTGAAACCTGTGTGGGTGTGGATTGGTGACTTAGGAGGGGCCAGCTCGGGAACCAATGGTCTCTGGGCACTGAGGTGGGGCTTGAGAACGCTGCGAGGAGGGGTGAGCCAGGAGACAACTTCAGCGGCGGCGGTGGCAGCGGCGGCAGGTATGGAAGCCAGAAGCTGCGGAAGCCAGAAGCTGTGGAGGCAGGAAGCTGCGGAAGCAGGGCTTACCCGAGTGCGAGTAGGAACGTGAGGCCAGTGAACATGATTTGGCTAGATACTATCTTGTTTTTCTGTGGCCTCCTGGTTGCCCTTGTGAAATGGGCTTTCTGGGCCTGGAGTCTTTTTGTCAAGATGTTGGAATGGGGAGGCTGGTTCAAGTTTTTGCTG
>JAQQSZ010006802.1:0-13491 GCA_028646595.1 Phalanger gymnotis
CTTAACCCTGAATCATAATGTGACTCCAATCTACCTTTCCAGTCATGCTTCTTACTATGAAAATAAGTAAATGGTAGGGAAGTATAGGCATGAGCCTAGTCAACTCTTTCTAGAAATTTTGCATGGACAGGGAAGAAATCTTCAAAGCAGTAGCTTCATAATTTCTACATCCCCACCTAAATAGACTCCTCTCTCTTTCCCAATCTAATTCTGGACTTGCCACCTTCTATGTAGTTTAAAAGGCTACCATCTGTCTCCAAACGTAGTCTCTACAAATGCACACCTGTTGAAATCCTCCTCTTGCTTCAAGACTAACCTTAAAATGAAATCTTTTCCTGGAAGAACTTGAAGCCTGCTTCAGATACTTGTTAGCTGTGTGACCCTGGATAAGTCACTTAACTTCTATTTGCCTCAGGTTCCTACTTGTAAAAAAAATAAGGGAGATATAGTGTCTGTCTCACATGGTTGTGTGGATCAAATGTGGTAACAATAATTATACACAAATGTATAATATATACTAAGGCTTAAGACTGACTAATATTTAGGACACCCTGCAGAGAGCTTTATGGTTTACAAAGTCCTTTACAAATAATAACTCATTTAATCCTTACGACAAGCCAAGGAGATATATGCTATAGTCATCCATATCATGTTACAGATGAGGAAAGTGAAGCAAAAAGAGGCTAGATAATTTGCCTAGGTTCACATAGCTAGTAAGTATCTGAGTCTGGATTTGAACTCAGGTCTTCCTCACTCTAGGTCCTGCACTCTACGAACTGCCACCTTTGCAAACCAAGGACTATTAATAGTTATTGTTACTAGTTTATATCTCTCCTTTGCTTTAATCACATTTCGGCTTGTCTCATACTTACTTGAATGAATACCATGTACCCGTAGTCAATTATAGGCTCCCTGAGTATGAGAATCCCCAGCATCTAATAGCACCATCTACCTAGTGAGCACTCAGTAAAAGTCTGTTTAAATGTCCAGTATGTTGAAAAGAACTATTCAGTTCAGAATTCCTTTCCTTGTGTTCTAAGTAGTCAGTTGGCATTTAAATGCATAATTTCAAAAAATTTTATAAATATAATAATTATATAAAATATTAATTGCAGTCTATGAAGAACCAACAAATTATAGGTCTGAAGGGGTCCTACATAAGTTAATTGATTGACTTTTATTACAAAGGAATAATTTCTGTTCAAGTTAGAATTATGTCTATCCCAGGAAAGTAAATAGTATTTTCTTTTCCTAAACGTTAGTTGCAAAAGGTACCCTTTTGACAATTTCCACCTATGAAAGCACATGGAGAGAATTATAACAGATCATGCCTTCATTGTCACTTTCTACATTGACATGAGTTATCTTTCACTTTGTCACATGCTAAGCCAATAGGATATTAGCGAAGAATTCATTCTGTGGCCTTCTACACTGTCATATTATTGGCCCGAAATTCCATTACTCAGCTAAAGTCACTGAAAAATATTCCTGAAGTCCCTGGAAGTTCATTGCACCTCTCTTTGTGGTGAAAATCTTTCTGATCTTGATTGAATAAGATAAATGAATAAATGGATAGATAGATAGATAGATAGATAGATAGATAGATAGATAGATAGATAGATAGATAGATAGATGGATAAATAGACAGACAGACAGGTATAGGTAAATGACCACAACCACAGGGATCAAACATATTCAGTAATATTTCATTTCCCTTCTGCATTAAGCCAGCATTGAATAGACCTTAAAAATTCTCCTAGAATGACATTCAGTCATAACAATTCAACATCAAACCAGTAGATTTTGTGTGTGTGTGTGTGTGTGTGTGTGTGTGTGTTATTTAGCCCTACCTGAGAAATACATGCCAAAGATTTTCCATGTCTCATAACATTTTCTGCCATGTTCCTTTGAGGAAAGATAAAAATTGATAAAAAGAAAAGAAAAAAATCTTAGACCTTTAGCCAGCCTAAGTGGATGTTTTAATGACGGGGTCAAGTAGAGTCAACACGATTTGATTAAGCACCTAGAACACGTTCTAGTCACTGTGCTAAGCTCTGGGAATACAAAGAAAGTCCAAGAGGATGAAGACTGTAAACCTGAGCTGAACGGCTCTCATAATAAGCCCTCAGTTATTTCATCATAGACCTAGTACTAGAAGGAACCTTAGAAGCCACCTAAGGCAACTCTCTTATATTAGAGATAAGTAAATTGAAGTCAAGATAGGTAAAGGGTCTTGTACAAGGTCATAAAACTGGTAGGTGGCAGAGCTGGGATTTGAAGCCAGGTCTTCTCGCCCAAATTGAGAAAAACAAAAAGGGGCAGAGCACAATCCATGTAATGATTGAGTAATAAATAATCCACTTTGCTTAAATGCAACCTTGTTAATACTACATTCCAAACTTCTATTTTGCTTGTTTCTCTTCCCTAAGCCTTCCTCAAAATTCTCCGCAATCCTTCATGTTGAAGAACCTTGAGCTTCCCATAGTGCTGATCTCCAATTCTTGGGAAGAGACAACTGAAAATTACTTTTCAAGGGCCCCTTCTATTCTATATATGTTTTCTTTTGGTGTTCACAACTATTCTATGGGTTCAATTCTTACCTCTCCGGAGATGACTCTCAGATATACACTGTACGGATATTTACATATGCTTGTTTAGCTATACACTTGCCAGTTGGGAGTTTTACCCAATTTGTAAGGCAGATCTCCTCAAGATAGCTACTCTAGGATGAAGGGATTTTAAGAGTCTGTATCCACTATAATTATAGCTTACGTCAGACTCCTACCATTTTGTTTACATTTAATAGTGTGTTTACCTATAATAGTCAGACAGAAGACAACTAGCTCAACATGAAGGCACTTGTGATAAAATATAGTAAGAAAAGTGGCAATAAAACATTTACTGCCATAAACCTCAAGTATATTCTCCCACAAATACTGTGGAGTGTGGATACACACAGGGAGCATGTGTGAACAGAGCATGAGCATGGAGGGATTTCTTTTCTTTCATACCTCAGCCTATGTGATCCATTTCTGTAAGAGCAAGTAAAGTGGGACTTTTTGCTATTTTTTCTTTTGGAGTCCTTCTCAGCACTAAGGCAATAAAGTGCCTTTGACTGAGTCTTGCCCTTCTTTGTAGGAAGGCGATACCCTTTTGCTAATTAGGTCACAAGAGGTGTGAAGCCTTTAAGGGGTGTAAAGCACTCTGATCCTGAAGAAGCATACATATACTCTGAGGTTAGCATTTTGTTTGGGGCTCACTCACTGGAAGAGTATCTGTGATTTGGCCAGAAGAGCCTCTGAGTATCTGTTAAGGAGAACCCCCCCACCCCTACTCCCACCCCTGGCTTTGACAACCCAGATATTGGTGCTTTTCTCTCTGACAACTATGTGTCTATAGTTTTGGTCAGACAGCTAGAAGCCTGTCTATTGATTTGTGTTATTTACTCTGTTTATATTTTCTCTGTTTGTATTTTCTGTTTGTATTTGCTCTGAAGTCCGGGTTGCTGACTTTTCCCCCTGAACTAAGTGAATGATATATGTATGTTTAATTAAGGTGAGATTGCAAAACCATTAAAGTTGCTTTCCCTAGAAAAGCAGATCAAAGAATTTGTGCTAGCAGTCCTCCTGTGTGCTGCTATTATTGGCCTTATGCAGCTACAGTAGCGGAAAGTAGCCTTGTTGTTACAATTTCATACAGCCTTCACTAGAAGACCTTTCATCTCCAGCAGGAAATGCTTTGTTCCAGGAACCCAATTCCTAGGCTACAGAACAGAGTCTTCCCTCCTACCTAATGATCACAGCCTTACTTTTTTTCTAGCAGAGCAGAGAGCCAGGCACTCACAGGTGGAGGTCATCTTAGTTTCCCACCCAGCTGCACTGCATTCTTGGTCTTCTTTATAATTCTCCACTATGATCCCAAAGGCAGTACCTCCTCTCTCCTCTCTTTTCTAATCTTTTTTGGGTAATAATTCTGAACTCCTTGAGAACAAGGACTTTTTAACATTTGTATCCCCAGAGTAAGAGCTTAAGAAATGTCTATTGACTTATTGTTTATTGACTCTCAAAGGCTGACAAATTGTAGCAATCCATGTCCTTTACCTGCTCTGATGGTTTGCCCTGGGTTTTTTGCTCTGGGGTTGCCTCTCTGAAGCCATTCTATCTCAAGACCTATGATCTCATGCTCCTAGTAATCACCCAGGTAAATGGCCCCATAAATACAGTACCATTCCCGGAATCAGGAAGACCTGAGCTAATATCTACCCTCAAATACTTGCTAGCTGTGGGATCTTCAACAAGTCACTTAACCTTTGTCTGCCTGAGTTTCCTCATCTTCAAAAATTGGGCTAATAACAATAGCATGTACCTCCCAGAGTTGCTGTAAGGATCAAAGAAGATATTTTTAAAGTGTTAGGTAAATACTACCTATTAGTAAGTAAAGCTTATTTTCCTAATTTGAAAACAAAAAAAAAACTTCTCTGCCTTAAGGTTTCTCAGTTTTGCAATTTCAAACTTCTATTCTCTAGTGTAAATGAGGAAGCAAAGGGAAACTGAAGAGGTGAAGAGACAAAACTAAACCCGGGAGGTAAGATCAATATATTTTCTACTAGTCCAGCTGCATTCATGGCCTTCGTATCAGATTCAAAACTTTGTTCACCTTTACCACACAAAGTCAATCAAAATCCAGCTCTAATTCTCAGGTTCTTGACCTGAGGTCCATAAAATAGATGGATAGATAGATAGATAGATTAGATAGATAGATAGATAGATAGACAGAGGAACTATATTTTAATATAATTGGTTTCTTTGTTAAGCCTATATATTTTCTTTTTGTGCATTTAAATATTTTTCCTGTGAAGGGTTCTATAGGCTTCATCAAACTGTCAAATGGAGAATGCAGTTCATTACACACAAACACACACACAGGGTAAAAACTCCTTCTCTACTCTCTCCTCATCTGTGAGGCTTCACAGACACAATAATGACTTAGCATCTTGAGGTAACACAAATACAGTTGCCTGGTAGCCACCCTTGAATGCTCAAGAATAGATCCAGAATTAAGCTCAGATGAGCTGTGTTAAACCATTATGGTTACTTGTCTCTGTATGTACATATGCCATAATTGAGGCCTCAGCAACACAAATGCTGAATAGAATTATAACTAGAAATTCCAAGATCTGAGGCAAATATTCTTTTTCTTTTTTTACGTCCAGCACCAATTTAATGTGTCCATCAGGCACTGTCACTTCAATAAAACCCAGAAACCATCTTGACTTTACGGAGCTAGTGGGTGAAGATCTGAGCCTCAGAAGCAACTCCAAGAGCATATCTGGAGGAGTGGCTTTCTGTGGAAGGAATGTTCTGAGAGGCTTGTCCAGAAGGGCACAGACTTCACCCTTTGTTCTCCTTCACCCCACAGTTCCATTTCACTAACTACATGCTCTCAGGCCCAAATACAGTCTACTCAGAAATGGAGGAAGTTAATATTCTGACAACATTTTGTCAAATGCACACATTTCAAGCCTCTATCCAGTTTCTAATTACTGTCTGAAACATGAGCAGAGCACATAAGGCATCTGTGGTCCATAGAAACAATTCAGACTGACCCCAGAAGGTCGGTATCTCAAAACAGTGAGGAATGAAACCACCTGTTCAGTACGGGGGACCCCAGCACCTGGATCCCTCTGGGGCTTCTCCCTAGTCAATAAGTCAGTTTATTTTCCAGGTATTTAGAAAAATGTCATTTATTGTTCCTTGTATAGTAGGTAACCACGATTAATCCTCTCCTAGACTTTCTCGAAAAGGATAAAGGGTGACAAAGATCCCACTTTTGCATCAACAGCCATGACTGCCTGAGTGTTTGGCTCTGTGGCCCTGCCTTGGAGGAGCTTGCTCTCTCCATGGGGTAACATGCACCAAAGCAAGGGAATGTAACAAACCTGCAAAGTGATTCAGGGAAATACCATGGCGGGCACCGAGGGAGGGTCACGAATGGCAGGAAGGCTATAGGCATTGCTTAGAGATTGTACTGGGCTCCCTGACTTCCAGCTCATGCTCTAACAGGAGCTGGGGCAGAAGAAGAGAATACCATGGTATGGAGAGGAAGAGCCAGAAGCCAGGCCAGCCTGGGCAGAAAGGCCTTATGTGGCCAGCCTCCATCCTAGGGATTCCAAAAGGCACTGGGGCAAAGGTGTTTTGGCAACAACAGATTGACTAGTTTACTACGCAATCAGCCTGAAGCCTGAGCAGCTGAGGCGTTCAGGGGTCTGCACCAGTTGGGGTTGGGGGGCATGGGACAGGCAGCCTCCTGGTGGAGGTGATGACATGGAAGCTGTGTACCCTGGTGACAAAGGGTGGGGGAGATCAGGACACAAACCGTTGAGGTGGGAGTGGGGTGAGGTCTGAGGGAAAGTGGAGTCCTGTGTTGGACACGCTGAGGAAATGCAAAACAAGGCTCAGGAGACAGATGAAGGTGGGTACCTGGAATGGACAGTCTCCTGAGAAGTGAATTTACCAAGAAAGCACTGAGCGAGAAGAGAAGGGGGTCCTTGGAAGCACACTCATACACAGGACGTAGACTGTGGAGGAATGGAGATCCTGCAAAGAAGGCAGAAGGAGCAGGCAGGCAAGTAGGAGAAGCTGGAGAGGCAGGGCCCCCAAGACCCAGGGAGGAGAGCAGAGGCTTGCCAGCACGGTCAAGAAGGCTAGGAGAAAGAAGAGACCAGTGAGAGATGCCTGGCGACCCTGGCCAGGCAGTGTCAGGGGGGCTGGGACACGCCAGCTGGGCTCCACGGTAGCCTGTCCCAAAGCTTCATACCAGCACCCCCTTCTCCCCCCAGAGCGAAGCTCTCGCTCTGCTGAGAAGCAGGCCCCAGGCTGGCCGGCTGTGTGTTCCGGCCTTCCACAACAGAATGCACAATCCACTTTAAAAGACCACACATAAAGGCTTCAGTCCAGTGAGAGAGAATGAACTGAGTTTTATTTTGTCCTCTCTAGACCGTCTGTGTACCAAAGAACGGAAGGGGAAGAGTTCTGCTTTACGCTTTCTCTCCCAGGTGAGCGTGTCCTTGGTACAGAGCTGGCAGCAAGCTTCTCTTCCGTGTTTTTGGCTCCAGTAGGTTACACCTTCATTACCAGTGTAAGTAATGGTCAAGTGAAGAAACACGGGCAGGCTGCTGGAGAGGTCTCTGGGATTTACCATGGATGTACCATTGCATAAAGTGCTTCTGAATTTAAAAACTGGAAAGCTGGCAAATGTGTCCACACTTCAGAAACGAAGAGTAAAAGCATCCCAGAGGAAATCTCCTTGGAGTCCTTCCTTCCCAGGCGATTTCTCACTTGGCCCCGGGCTCCTAGCCACCATTCGTCCCACGCAGAAGCCTCCTGGTCGCTCTTCAGGTAAGGGTTGGTAATTGGAATCATCATCTGATGTATGAAGAATTGCCTTAAAAATAGCAGGTGTTTTCAGAATCCTTGCTCCCCTTGGCTGATTGGGAAATACATCTTCCGAGAAAAAATACATGTGTCCAACTGCAGTTCCCAGGAGGTCCACGATGATGGAGCTGCCCAGTAACAAGGAGAAGCCCATGAAGACCCAGGGCAGAAAGGAGGCCTGGAAGTTGAGAAGGCCAAAGAAGTTCATGCGAACATATGGATTCCTTTGGCTCCTCACATAGACAAGCGTGATGGTGAAGGCCTGCCCCAAGAAAACTAAGCTCACAAACAAACCGAAAAGAGTCATTAAGAGTCCCCCAAAAAGGAACATAAATACAAAGTCTGTTGTCCGGCCTCGGGAAGCGCCTTCTTTGAGCATTCGGCAGTAAGGGTATCTGGAAGTGCAGGAAGATGAGCTCGGGGATGAAGTAGAGCTGGAAAGGAGTGATCAGCTCCAATAGCACGGCGGCCTTGGTGAGCACGCAGGCCCTGCTGTATGCGTGGCTCACGGCTGTGATCTGCATGTACTCCAGCCTCAGGCTCTGGTCCGCCATGTTTGCAACCTCAGCGCCTCCGCCCTGTTGCTGCTTCCGCTTCCGCCCGAGGCAAATACTCTCAAGGATTGGAAGTGTTGACTAAGGTATGGCCACTCTTCTATGTGGCTAAGATCAGAGACAGAGCTAATGGGATCGGGGAACTCAAAGGTCAATGTGCTAGAAGGTGACAAGGAATAGGGTGGAGAAAAAGGAAACTAATTAATCTTGGGTGGGAGAAGGTAGGAGACTGTGACCTAAAAGTTCATGGATGGCACACAGAGAAAATCTTGAAAGGATCAAATGATCTTTAAGAAGGGGTTATCGTTGAGTGATGGTGGACAAGATTTGAAAGTGGTGTTAGAGAGCAATGCTCATGCCAACTCTTCCCCATGGTTCTCTGTGTTAGGGAGTTTGGGAGAAGGAACCACCAGCCTTGTAAAAGGTGTTGAGGGATTTGAGGTTTTCAGGAGATAGCTAGGTTTCAGTGAAGACCAGAGGAAGGAAAGAATGTAAAAGGAAAAAAAAATCTGGGATTAAGAGGAGTTTATTAATAATAGAGACATGTTCTAAAACAATGGTCTCCAAACTTCTTTTTGATCATGTATCCTTATCAATAAATTATTTTTTAGTATGTACTTCCTTTTTTACATTATCTCTATTTAATCTTTTTTTAGGAATCTTGTATTATTTTGTCATAAATAATATAAAACAATAAGGTGGAGAAAAGTTCTTTTGTGTAGTACTAGAAGTGCTGGTTTTTCATTAACCTAATGTTTTATTTTTTTTAAATTTTATTTATTTCATTTTGAACTTGAGAAATAAAACATGCATTTCCATAGCATAGTAGAATAGGGAAAAAGATGACCACATAAAACTGTAAATCTATTACTTACAACTTGCTATTCCTTTTAAATATAAATTTATTTTCCCCCTTTTTTCTTCCCTTCACTCTCCCCTCTGAGATAGCTACCATTAGACACAAATGTGTGTAGTGTGTGTGTGTGTGTGTGTGTGTGTGTGTGTGTGTGTGTGTGTGTAAAATCCTTTTCTACATGCTTCTATTTATCAGTTCTTTCTTTGGGTGCAGATAGCATCTTCTTTCATAGGTCCTGTGAGTATTTATGATAGTCAAAATGATTTAGTTGTTCAAAGTTTTTCTTAAAACAGTATTATTGGTACTATATACAATGCCCTCTTAGTTCTGCTCATTTTGCTCTTCATTATTTCATGCAAGTTTATCAATGTTTTTTTCAGTTATCAAGCTCATCATTTCTTATAGCACAGTAGTATTCCATAATGACCATATACCATTACTTGTTCAGCCATTCCCCAATCGATGGGCAATTTCCTTGCAATTTCCAGTTCTTTGCCACCACAAAGAGAACCCCTATAAATATTTTAGAACATTTTGGTTCTTTATCTTTTTCCCTAATCATCTTTGGAAACAGATCCAGTGATATTGCTCGGTGAAAGAGTATAGACAGTCTAATAACTTTTAATAACATAATTCCAGATTGCTTTCCCAAAGGGCTGGATCAGTTCACAGTTATACCCAAAGTGAGTAAGTGTTCCAATTTTTCCACATCCCCTCCAACATTTTTTTATTTTCCCCTTCGATCATTTTATCTAATTTGATAGGCATAAAATGATATCTCAAGGTTTTTTTTTTAATTAGCGTATCTGTAACCAATAATGATTTGGGCTATTTTGTCATATGATTATAAATTGTTTTGATCTCTTCATTGGAAAACTTCGTATTCATATCCTTTTAGGATTTATCAATTGGAGAATGACTCATATTTTTGTAAATTTGACGAAGTTCTTTATATGTTGGAGATATGAAACCTTTATTTGGGAAACAGTCAGCAATAATTTTTTTTTTCAATTTTCTGTGTTCCTCCTGATCTTGGCTACATTTATTTTATTTGTACAAAACGTTTATAAATTAATGTAATCACAATTGTCAATTTTACACTTCATATCACTCTTTATCTCTTGTTTTTTTATAAGTCATTCCACTATCGATAAGCCCAGTAGGTAGGATATTCCATGTTCCTCAAATTTTCTTCTGATATATCTCTTTTTATCTATGTCATGAATCCATTTTGAGCTTATCTTGGTAAATGGTGTAAAATATTGGTCTATGGCCAATTTCTGCCAGATTGCTTTCCAGCTTTCCAACTTTTTTTTTTTACCAAATAGTGAATTCTTATCCCCCAAATTTAAACCTTTACACTTCTAAAGCACAAGTTTATGATAGTCATTTGGTGCTGTAAATTGTATGTTTACTCTGTTCCACTTATCCAACCCTCTATTTCTTAGCCAGCACGATATAGTTCCAATAATTACTGCCATATATTTTAAGATATGGGACTCCTAAACCTTTGTCCTTTGCATTTTTTCATAAGTTCTTTGATATTCTTGACCCTTTGTTCTTCCAAATGAATTTTATTTTTTTTCTAATTCAATATTTTTTTTGGTAATTTAAGTGTGGTGGCATTTTATATATAAATTATTTTAGGCAAAATTGTTATTTTATAGGTAAAATTGTCATTTTTACTTTATTGGCCCTGCCTATCCATGAACAATAAGTATTTCTCCAATTAAGTCTGATTTTATCTGTATAAAAAGTTTTTGTTTGGTTTTTTTTATATATGTAGTTCCTGGGTTTGTTTTGGGAAGTGTACTCACAGGTATTTTATATTGTCTAGACTTATTTTAAATTGGCTATCTCTTACTATATCTTAGGGTTTTGTTTGTGATGTATAAGAATGCTGATGATTTATACGGATTCACTTTATATCATACTACTTTGCTAAAATCATTAATTGTTTCAACCTATTTTTTTTAAAAGAATCTTTGGGGATTTTCCAAGTATATGATTACATTGTCTGTGAAAAGAAGTAGTATGTACTTCTAATGTGTATATTACTTATTTACAAATCATATTCACATAAAATTGTACATACCCTTTGACCAAGCATTAAAACCAGTAGGTCTGTATTCCAAAGAGATCAAAGAAAAGGGAAAAGGACCTATATGTACAAAAATATTGATAGAACCTCTTTTTGTTTGGCCAAGAATTGGAAAATTTCAGAAAAATCTGAAAAGACTTATATCAACTTATGCAAAGTGAATAGAGCAGAACAAGGAGAACCTTGTATACAGCAACACCAATATTGTAAGGATGACCAACTGTGAAAGATTCAGCTACTCTGATGAAAACAATCATCAAGAGCAATTCCAAAAGATACATAGTGAAAAATGATACCCACTACCAGAGAGAGATCTTTATTTTTCTTCGTTTTTTTATGTGTCTTCTTTTGCAACATAACTAATATGGACATATTTTTTCATTACTTCATGTGTATTATCAATATCATATTGCTCGCCTTCTCAATGGAGAATGTTTAAAAATTTTACAAGTAACTAAGGAATATTTAATGAAATAAAATATATTTTAAATCATATTCATGCACTACTATACTAATAACTTTGCATATTCTAAAACATACAAAATAGATATTTAAGAAGCATAAGATAAAGAAATAAAATTTGATTTTAGATTCAAAAGAGAAAGACTGGAATTTACTGAACAGATCTGCACTTTAAGATACTTTTGACATCATGAAGAATGGATAGTGGAGAGAAACATAAGACAGAGAGATCATTAGGAGGCTATTAAAATAGTCCAGGATAGAGGGAATGAAGACCTGTACTTGGGTAATGAGTGTGTTGATGGAGAGAAGGGGACAAAAATGGGAGATGAGGAGAAGGTAGAAATGATAAGATTTGGTGAAAGATTGTACAAATAAAGTGAGAGAGGTTGTTGTTTTTCCTTCGTTCTCAAAGAGGACTATGACATCAGGAAGGTGATGCCACGACATGCAAGTGAATTGGATGTAAGTGAGGGAGAAAATGAGGCTGGTGACTTTGCACTTTCTCCAGTGAAGAGTAGAGGATGGCACCAAGGTAGTGAAACTAGGTGTCTAGAAGATGATGGTGTCCTTTACAGGAAGTAAAACTCAGGAAGTTTGGAAGAGGAGAAGATTTGGAGGAAAAGATATAATAAAGTCTTCAAGTACATTGTATCCAATCAATGCTTGGTTGTCTTGAGTTAACTCAAACTGTTTGACCCAAAACAAAAAGGGGGAGGTGGGGCTATTACTCAATGGTTGCTTCCTGGAAGCCCAAAATCATTTTGTGAGGATTATTTTCTGCTGCCACTGGGTGATTAGGGCGTAGGCGTGGGTATTTGTATGTGGGAAATAGGCATGGATTCCTTACTAGAACCTGCACAGTCACTGTTATAGGTGCCTGATAGTTTGTAACTGCTGTGTCTGCATGGTTAGATTATAACTTGCCTGAGGGGCAAAGATGAGGTGTTATGATCAGAACAGCGAATTATCGAGAAATAAAGGTAAATGTGGTTGTGTTGGAGATAAACCCCCTGGCTCTTGTGAGGAGGGTTAGATGCATCCCATCTTCCCACACTCCTCTTGGTTAATTACATACTTCTTATAGTCAGACAACGTTTCCTCTCGGGGTCTCTGCCTTTTCCTTTGGTAACTATGGTTCTAGAGAGTAGGGGGGGTTGGTGGGAAGGGAATGGAATAAGCATTCATGTAGTGCTTAATGTGTGCCAGACATCATGCTAAGCACTTTACAAGTGTTATTTCATTTGCTCCTCACAATAACCTTGCAAAGTGAATGCTGTTATTATCCTCATTTTACAGGTGAGGACACAGAGGCAAACAGAAGTTAAATGACTCACCCAAAAATCATACAACTGGTAAATATTTGAGTCTAGATTTGAACTCAGGTCTTCTTCACTCTATACCCAACATTCTATCCACTGTGCCTTCTAGCTACCCTAGAGAGAAGAGAGAATAGAGGAGAATGAGACTGAGGAAGGCTAGGGATAATCTGTTCAAGTACAACAGTGACTGGGTTGGGGTGGTGGTAGGAGAATCATGTTCCTGGACAAGGTTAACACGATCCATAACTCCATGCTAACCCCAACACAATGCCACTTCCTATTCTGACTCTGTCTAAGCCAGGACTTTTATGTATATCCCACATACTCCAATTGAAGAGACTTGGGGTAAATCTTGCAGCAACATCCTCTTGGCCTCTTTCACTTTCTCTTCATTCTTCTGCATGCCATTCTTCTACTCAGTCAAGTCCTTATTATCTCCAGGATTAAATATAAACTCCTGTGTTATTTTTTTTTATTTTAATTTATTTTTGACATGTTTGGTTTTCAGCATTGATTTTCACAGGCGTTTGAATTACAAATTTTCTCCCCATTTACCCCCCCACACACTCCAAGATGGCGTACACTCTGGTTGCCCTGTTCCCCAGTCTGCCCTCCCCTCCGTCACCCCATTCCCCTCCCATCCCCCTTTCCCTTCCTTTCTTGTAGGGCAAGATAAATCTCTATGCCCCATTGCCTGTGCATCTTATTTTCTAGTTGCATGAAAAAAAAAACTTTTTTACTTTTGAACATCTATTTTTTTAAA
>JAQQSZ010006803.1:0-13491 GCA_028646595.1 Phalanger gymnotis
TACTGTGCTATAAGAAGTGGGGATGATACGGACTTCATAACAACCTGGAAGAACCTACACGACATAATGCTGAGTGAGCAGAACAGAGCCAGAAGAACATTATACACAACCACAGATATATTGATTCTGTGATGACTAACCCTGACAGACTTTGCTCTTCTCAGCAACACAATATGCAGAGACAGCTCTAAAGGACTCACAATGGAGAGTGCTATCTACATCTAGAGAAAGAACTACGAAGTATGAATGCAAATCAAAGCACACTTCATTCTTGCCTTTTTACCCCTCCACTTTTTTTTCTGCTCTCTTTTGTATTTGTTGTTGGGTTGCGTTTTGTTTTGTTTCTTTTGGTTCTGTTTCTTCTTTCTCATGAGACATGAGAAAATGTATAAATTAATTCAATGCCTAGTTAAACCTGGAAGTTATATGGGACTCCATGCCTTCTTGGGGAGGGAGGGAGGAAGGGAGGGAAGAAAATCTGGAACCCAAAATTATGTAGAACTGTTTGTTGCAATCTAAAAATAAAAAAAAAAATTAAAAAAAGAAAGGCCTAAAGGTTAGGACAGTGCTCTTTATACCTTGCAAACAAAGCCCAACTTTAACATAAAGTTAATAGCTAATAAATAGGCTGGAAAAATGAACAGATAACACAGGCAAAATAAAATCTACCCATTATGAGTTACTATGGTGACAGAGAAGATCAAGACACAAACCCAGATGAAGACAATGATGTCAAAATAGTTATGAGCAAATCCTCAAAGAAAAATGTGAATTGGATCACAACAAGAATTATAGGAAGAACTCAAAAAGTATTTAAAAATCAAATAAGAAAAGTAGAGGAAAAATTGGGAAAATAAATGAGAATGATAAAAAAAATTAAAAGAGTCAAAAGCTTAGAGAAAGAGACACAAAAATCCACTGAAGAAAAGAATGCTTTGAAAAGCAGATAGGGGCAGCTAGGTGGTGCAGTGAGTAGAGAACTGGCCCTGGAGTGAGGAGGACCTGAGTTCAAATCCAGCCTCAGACACCTGACACAGGTACTAGCTATGTGACCTTAGACAAGTCACTTAACCCCAATTGCCCTGCCAAAAAGCAAAAACAAAAATCTAAAAAAAAAAAAGAAAAGCAGATGTGTTCAAGTGGAAAAAAGAGCTCATTGATGAAAATAATTCTTTAAAAAATTAAATTGGGCAAGTGGAAGCAAATGAAACCATGAGACACCAAGAAATAATAAAACAAAATCAAAAGAATGAAAAAATTGAAAGAAAACTCATTGCAAAACAATTGACCTTGAAAATAGATTAAGGAGAGATGATTTAAAAATCACCGAACTACCCAAAAGCGACAATAAATAAAAAGTTCCTGTATATCACCTTTCAATAAACAATCAAGGAAAACTACCATGATATTCAAGAATCAGGGGATAACACAGAAATTGAAAAAAATCCACCTTTGGATTCCTTTGGAGAGAAATCCCAAAAGGAAAACTCCCAGGAATACCATGCCAAATTCCAGAGACATAAGATCAAAGACAAAATATTGCATTCAGTCAGAAAGAAACAATTCAAACATCTTGGAGCCACAGTCAAGATAATGCAAAACTCAGAAGGGTCCATGAAAGAACCAGAAAGCTTTGAATATTATGTTCTGGAAGGCAAAGGAGCTAGGATTAAAACCAAAGAATTACCTACCCATCCAAACTGAGTATAATCCTTCTTGGGAAAGAAAGGATATTTAATAAAATAGAGAACTTTCAAGACTTCCTAATCAAAAGAACAGAGACAAATGTAAAATTTGACCTTCGAATACAAGACTCAATAGAAGCATAAAAAGATAAACAGGAAAGAAATCAAAATGGGATCAATAAGGATAAAGTGTTTACTCTCATTGGAATTCGCTGAAAAAGGGAATGACATACACACTCAGTTTAGTGTAGAAATATATCTTATACTACAAGGAAGTAGGAGTGAAAGAGCATAAAATAAACGGAGTGGAGCTGTGAGAAGGGAGGGAACACTGAAGGAAGTAGTGGTTAGATGCAAAAAAAAACATTTTGAGGATTAAAAAGAGAGAGAGAAGGAGGGGAAAAAGAAAGGGGAGGGAGGGAGAGAGAGAGAGAGAGAGAGAGAGAGAGAGAGAGAGAGAGAGAGAGAGAGAGAGAGAGAGAAGGATAAAGGAAAAACAAGGTGGTGGCAAATACACAGTTAATAATCATAGCTTCATAGCTCTAAGTGTAATGGGACAATCTCATGCATAAAATGGAAATAAATAGCAAATTGCATACAGAGAGACACACAGAGAGTGAAAATAAGGGCTAGAACAGAATCTATTACATTTCAGCTGAGGTTAAAAAAAGGTAAAGGTAGTCATCATGATCTAAAATGAAAAAAAGCAAAAAGTGGCATAATTAAAAGAGACAAGAAGGGAAATGACATCTTAATGAAAGGTACTATAGACAATAAAGTAATATACATACTAAGCATCCATGCAACAAATAGCATAGCATTCAAATTATTGCAGGAAAGGTTAAATGAGTTAGAAAATAGTGTAGGAGTAGGAAATAGTGAAACTATGCTAGTGGGGAACATCAATTTTCCCTTCTCAGAACTAGATGAATGTAAATAAAAATGAATCTAAATAAAATGTATCTAAATAAAAAATAAGGCAAGGAGATTAATAGCATTTTAGAAAAGTTGGATATGAGAAAATCGAATGGGAATATAAAAAAAATGTTCTTTTCACAGCTATACGTGGCACTTTTAAAAAAACTGAACATGTATTAGGGCATAAACCTTACAACCAAATGCAGAAAAGCAGAAATATTAAATACACTATTTTCAGACCATAATGCTAAAAAATTATATTCAATAAAGGTCTGTGGAAACATATTAAAAATAGTTGGAAACTAAGTAATCTAATCCTAAAGAATTAATGAGTCAAAGAACAGTGGAAACAATCAATAATTTCATTAAAGAATATGACAACAATGAGACAACATATCAAAATTTATTTGATTCAGCCAAAGCTGTACTTAAGAGAAAACTTATTATCTCTCAATGGTTACCTCAATAAAACAGAGAATGAGTAGACAAAAAAACTGAGCATGCAAGTAAAAAAAGAAAAAGAAAAAATTAAAAATTCCCAATTAAACACCAAATTAGAACTGCTGAAAATCAAATACTAGATTAATAAAACTGAACATAAAACAACCCTCATCAGACTAATAAATAAAACTAGGAGCTGGTTTTCTGCGAATAATAGATTATTGGATAATTTGATTAAGTGAAGAAATAAGAAAACCAAATTACCAGTTTCAAAAAAGCAAAGGTTGAATTCACTACCAAATGAAGAAGAAATTAAAGCAATTATTAACAGTGATTTTGACCAATTATATGTCAATAAATCTGATGATCTAAGTGAAATGGATGAATACTTACAAAAATATAAATTGTCCAGAATATCAGAAAAGGAAATAGAATAAATAATCTATTTTAGAAAAAGAAATTGAATAAACCATCAATGAGCTCTCTAAGAAAAATAACAAGGGCCAGATGAAATTCCAATATTATATAAACTATTCAGGAAAACAAGTAAAAGAGAAGTTTTACTAAATTTATTTGAAGATACAAATGTGGTGCTGATACCTAAACCAGGAAGAGCAAAAACAGAAAAAAAACTACATACCTTTTTCTTTAGTTGATATTGATGCAAAAAATACTAGCAAGGAGATTACAGTAATGTACCACAAAGATTATACACCACGATCAGGTCAGATTTATACCAGGAATGCAGGGTTAGTTGAACATAATAAAGTTGTAAGCATAATTGACATTAGCAATAATAAAACTAACAGAAATCATACGATTATCTCAATAGATGCTGAAAAAGCTTTTTGACAAAATACAGCACCCATTCCTATTAAAAACACTAAGAGAGAATAGGAACAAAGGAGACATTCCTTAAAATGA
This sequence comes from Phalanger gymnotis, assembly GCA_028646595.1. Taxonomy (NCBI): domain Eukaryota; kingdom Metazoa; phylum Chordata; class Mammalia; order Diprotodontia; family Phalangeridae; genus Phalanger; species Phalanger gymnotis. Next base: position 3,969 of record JAQQSZ010006803.1, read on the forward strand.
TAAGCAGTAACTATCTAAAACCATGAAGAAACATTATCTATAATGGGGATAAGATAGAAGCTTTCCCAAAAGGATCAGGGTGAAGCAAGGAAGCCTATTATCAACACTATTATTCAATATAGTACTAGAAATGTTAGCTATAGCAATAATAGATGAAAAAAAATGAAGGAATTAGAATAGACCAGGGATGGGGAACCTGCAGCCTTGAGGCCTCCATGTGCCTCTCTTGGTCCTCAAGTGAGGCTCTGATTAAATCCAAACTTCAAGCTGCAGGTTCCCTACCTCTGGAATAGGCAACGAGGAAACAAAACTTTCACATTTTGTAGATGATATGATTGTACATTTAGAGAATCAAGTAAAAACTAGTTGAAATAATTAACAATTTCAGCAAAGTTGCAGAATATAAAATAAACTCACATAAATCAACAAAGTCCATAAGTAAGAGTTAGAAACAAATATTTCATTTAAAATAACAATGAACAATATCAAATACTTGGAGGGCCACCTACCAAGACAAAACCAGGGGCTATATCAACACAATTAAAAACACTTTTTTTATAGAAATAAAATCTGATGTAAAGAATTGGAGAAATATTAATTGCTCACAGAGAAGGTAAGCCAATATAATAAAAATGGTAATTCTACCTAAAGTGATTTGCTTATTGACTGCCATACAAATCAACTTACCAAAAATGTTACAGAGCTAGAAAAAAATAACAAATTTTATCTGGAAGAGGAAAATCAAGAATATCAAGGAAATCAATGGGAAAAAGTGCAAAGAAAGGTGTGTTTTAGCAATACCAGATTTCAAACTGTATTACAAAAAGATAATCAGTGGAACAATCTTTTACTGTCTAGGAAACAGAGTGTTATATCAATGGCTTAGATTGGAAATGACTGTAGTTATCTAATGGTTGACAAGCCCAAATATTCAAGATTTGGAAGAAAGAACTTACTATTTGACAAAAATTGCTTGGAAAACACTTCGGAAGAAACTGTGTATGGACAAACATCTCAAACTCTATACAGAGATGAGGTCAAAATGAGTACCTGATTCAGACATAAAGAGTGATAGTATTGGCACATTAAGGATTAATGAATTAATTTGCAGGTATGGATAAGCATAAAACTTTTGATCAAACAAGAGATAAAGAGCATTACAGCATGTAAAGTAAATAATTTTGATTACTTCAAATTAAAATGTTTTTATGCAAAACAAAATCAATGCAGCCAAGATCAGAAAGGAAGGAGGAAAGTGTGTGCATCTGTGTGTGGGGGTGGGGGAGGAGTATAGTGAGTTTCTCTGTAAAAAAGTATCCTTTATCAAATATAGGTGGAATCAAATAAAATTTGTAAGAATACAAGTCACTTACCAATTGATAAAGAATATGAATGGGCAGTTTTCAGATGAAGAAATCAAATGTAACCATAGTTACATTTTAAAAAATGCTCCAAATTACTATTGATTAGAGAAATGCAAATTACAGATAAATGCTTGAAGCAGGATTTTTAATATTACCATTCCCTGGGTCCTCTCAGTTTCACTTACTCTACAAGGAGTTCATCAGTTACTCACAGGTCAAAGCAGCTTTAACATCAAAGATTCTACATGTTGGAGAGTGGAAAACACCTCAGGAACAAAGTTGCAATGCACAATGGATAAAATGCAGATTTCATCTTTGCTCTCTTCTGAGTCCAGAATCATTTAGGGGAGAGGTGCATTATTTGTGGTCTGTGGAAAGGACAGATTGGGGATTTTCTGTTTGTTTGTTTAAAAAATTGATAACTATATTTGAATATAATTTATTTCCTTAGTGATTCTCTGTATTTTATGTTATGTCTTGTAAGACATTATTTTGAGATGGAGTGCATAACTTTCTCCACACTGCCAGAGGGGTCCATGACATTGTATGTAATTCGTAATAAGGCTAAGAATCATTTGGCTAGGGTATGCTTACTTTTCACCTGGGATGGCATGTTTATGCATGGATAGATAACATTCCTATATGAGTCAGAATTTATTATATGTCCATATCTCTCTCTGTCTCTCTGTCTCTCTCTCTCTCTCTCTGTCTCTCGCTCTCTCTCTCCCTCTTTCTCTCCTCTCCCTCTCCCTCTGTCTCTATCATCTTAATATAGGTTTGTTTTTCTTATTAAAATTTTAAAACTACACTGACTCCCATTGTATATACACACATACACATATTCACACACGCGCACACACACACACACATTTGTATACACACATACACAGGTAGCCAAGAAAACTGAAGCAGCTCTATTTTGTCTGTAGTTTCTCTATTTTATCCCTGACCCTGTTTTTGTCCCTGACTCTATCTGTGACCTTCCCTTCTGCTCAAACAGCAAGTATTTGGAATAGTTCTATCTATTAGGGCAGAGTTATGAAAAACAGTTAACTCAGAGTTGTCTTTCCTGTCATGAGCCCCCAGTCTCATCCCTCAGCCTTTAGTAACACTTGCTGTCCAATCAAGAGATGCTCTGTACCTGATTTACTCAATGGAAACCTACAGAAGCCTTGTCCTTTTATTCTTCATAGAGCCTCTGCTTGCACCTGTGAGGCTCTCATGTTGGTTCCAAAATTTTCTCATTCCGGTTCTGGTTTATTTCTGGCACTAAAAATTTTACCCATATATAAATATATTTGAATACACATATACATATGTGTGTGTACAAATAAATGTATACATATAAATAGGCACACGTATGTATCTATCTGTCCATGTATCTATGTATATACCTTTCTATCCACACACATTTTTGATCTATCTATCCATCTCGCCTACTAGGTAAAAGCAAACAAAAATGCTCTGCCTAACTTGGAAATTTTTATCTTTTTCATGTATTCCGGACCCTTTTGAAAGTCTGATGAAGCACACAGATCCTCTCTGTCTGTCTCACTCTCTGTCTCTCTGTATGTGTATATATACATATACATATATTTATACATATGAATACACACACGCACACATATATATATATATAAATTTATCATTTAAGAAAATGCTAAATTTCATTTAGTTCCCTTATATAACCATTGTATTCACCCCCAAAATCTATCAATGGATTCATCCATGAACACCAGAGTAAAAACTCCTGCCCTAGGGTCTAGAGTCATAAACTGTATCATCTCCATCTCTTCTATATGTTATTATATGTAGTTAGGTTTATACAGCCATACAAAATGATAAACTATGTACACAAACACATATGAAAATATATACCCCAGTAACTGAGGAGACCAGATGAAGAATTAGTACTTACTTAAGCTGAGTGAACTTTGAAAGAATATAGCAGTTCTAGGAGCTAAAGATGAGAAGGAAAACCATTCCAGGTCTGGGCAATAGCTTTCACAATGAAGATGGGAAAAAAAACAACCCCCGCCCCATATCTAAACCAATGTACCAGGAACTGAGGGAGACGCATTCATAAATAAGTCACGGTTCCATATCTTCAAAGAGTTTTCAACCTAATTGATTTACTTTTTCCAACAGTAGTATTGATAGAACATGAAAATTGATGTCATTCTTCTTGAGTTAATTGATTGGCATGAAATGTTTTATGCCTGATGCTTACTGATGTAAGTATATTTTTCATGATATGTACTTACTTAGTCTGTAGGTATATTCTTTAGTATATTCTCCCCAGGGAGCAGGGATTTGTCTTTCCTAAATCAAGATGGTCTAGTGGGAAATATATCATTGAAATAGAAGTCATGAAGCCTAGTTTCTCCTTGTCAATATCAGAAGCTTAAAGCTTTATCACTAACCAATGGAATCACCATGTTGCTTAAAATAGTTTGATCACTGACTTCCTATCTAGAAAATGAGGGTCATGGATTAGATGATTTCGAAGCCCTCTCCCTTCTATAAAAGCCATACGTGTTATTTAACTCTTTACTAGCCTTGAAATATAATTACTTGGATATTTGCTGCATTCCATGACCTAGAATCTAACAACTTTTAGGGCAGAATCCATTGACTTCTAATTTTTTTTTTTTTTACTTTCTTCCATGACTAGAGCACTACCTTACAAATAGCTAGTTCTCAATAAATGTTTATAGAATTAAGCTGAATTTCAGACCTTGGATTCTATCCTTTCAATGGGACCATGAATTAATTCTTACGATGAATTAATTCAGAGAAATCCTAGATAAGGAAACTGTCTCCATTATAGTCAGTTTTGCTCAGAGAACTCTGGGGTGATTTACTCAAGGTCATACATGTACGATTTATCAGTATCAGAGGCTTATCTTGAACTCAGATCTTCAGGGTTATGAAATTAGTCATCTACCCACAATGCCACACTGCTTCATCTTCTATATGCACATAATATATCTTTGGAAGGGGTTTAGCTTCTCCCAGTGGCCTAGTTAACCCAAAATGCACTATTGCTCCTATAGAAAAATAATTTAGTAACCTCATTAGGTTTCTCTAGAACTTCTCTTCAATCCTGTTCCTCTTCCTGGCTTTCCTTTCATTTATTTACCCTCTCACTTTATTATGCAGGTATCTTCTCCATAATGTTCTTTCTACCAAAGTTATGTGTAGTAGTTTGAATAACAGAAAGAAGATAAAACTACTCAATTTTTATTTAACTTCTGTTTTCTTAAGCAAGAAGAATGATCTTCATAATGGGAAGAATCCAAGGGATAAGCAAGGGCAGAGAGAGCAAGAGAACAACAGGACAAGCTCAATGGGTTTAACTTGAGTAAATTATAATCTTGTAATGCAAGAAAAACATGTGGATACAATTACGGAGCAATCATTTCTGCTCTTTGAGGAATGAGGATAATAGAATACATTATGCTTCAGCTGAAGTAAAAAAAAAAGCAGGGCTACCAAGCATTATCTCAGTCAAAGCAAAAGGAATAAAAGATCTAATTAAAAGAGGTAAGGAAGAAAACTACAGCTTGCCAAACGATACCATAGCCAATGAAGTAATACCAATACTAAACACATCTGCAACAAGTGGTATAGCATCCAGATTCTTAAAGGAGAAGTTAAGTGAGTTACAGGAGAAAATAGAGAGCAAAACTATACTAGTGGGGGAACTCAACTTTCCCCACTCAGAACTAGATAAATTTAACTATGAAATAAACAAGGAGGCAGTTAAAAATGTGAATAGAATTTTTTTTAAAAAAATTTAGATATGACACATCTTTGGAGAAAATTGAATGAGGTTAGAAAAGAATACATCAACACAAAAACAGACTATGTATTAGGGTATAGAAACCTCAAAATCAAATGTAGAAAGGCAGAAACGTTAAATGCATTCTTTTCAGATCATAATGCTTATTGTATTCAAAACAGGACAGGGAAAACATGGACTAAAATTAATTGGAAACTGAAGAATCTAATCAGAGAATAAGTGAATAAAGAACAGATTATAAAACAATCAATAATTTCATTAAAGGGAATGAAAACAATGACACAAAATACCAAAATCTATGGAATGCAACCAAAGCAGTTCTTAGGGGAAATTTTATTTCTCTAAATTCATACATTAATAAAATAGAGAGGCACCACCACCCCTCCCAGTTCTGGTTCTTGCTTCAACAGTGTTTGGACGGTACAGTTCTGGGGTCCCCCAGCTCGCCTCGGTCTTGAACCTCACCTTTCTGCAGTCCGTCAGCCCCTGGGACCAGCTGCCCCACTCCGCTGGATCAATACTGCAAAAAAAAAAAATCAGCATAATTGACCATATTGATTATGAAACCAACAAAAATCATACAATTATATCAATGGAAGCAGGGAAAGTTTTCAACAAAATACAATACTCATTACTGTTAAAAGCATAGGAATGAATGGAGCTTTACTTAAAATAATATTTAAAACCATCAGGAAGCATTATTTGTAATGGGGCTAAGTTAATCTTCCCAGTAAGATCAAAGGTGAAACAAGGATGCCTATTATCAACACTATTATTCAATATTGTACTAGATACGTTAGTTATAACAATAAGAGAAGAAAAATAAATTGAAAGAATAAAAATAGGCAAGGAGGAAACAAAACTATCACTTTTGAAGATGATATGATGTTATACTTCAAGAATCCTGGAGAATCAACTAAAAACTGCTTGAAATAATTAACAGCTTTAGTAAAGTTGCAGGACATAAAATAAATCCACATAAAACTTCTGCATTTCTGTACATTACTGACAAAGCCCAGAAGCAAGAGATACAAATAGAAATTCCATTTAAAAAGCTATAGGCAATATAAAATACTTGGGAGTTTACCTGCCAAGACAAGCCCAGGAACTATATGAAAACTATTGCAAAACACTTTTCACAAAAATAAAGTCAGATTCCAACAATTTGGAAAAAAAAAATCAATTGTTGATGAGTAGATGTTGTAACAATCTTGCTAGCAGCTTCTGTGTGAGTGTAAGATCCACCAAAAACCAGTACCCAGAAAGCTGCCAACATAGGTTCTTTGATCTGCTTTACTGAGGAAAGTAACTTTAATGGTTAACAATTTTATTTCAAACTTAGTTCAGGGGAAAATGCCAGCACCCTGAACTTCAGAGCAAATACTAACAAATTACAATACAACATCAACAGACAGACCTTATCTGATTCAAATCACAATACAGAGTTACCAGTACCAACATCTGGGTTGCAAAGCTGGGGGGGAAAGTTTGCAGCTTGCCCAGAGTCTCAGCATTCCTTCCATGAGTGTTCCCCAAAAATCAAATGCCAAGCTCTCCTCAATTATATCCAGTTTGGAGCCCTGAGGGCTCCAACCTCACCCAGGCTGGGTCTGGGAAAGTTCTCCATCCCCAGGATGACATCATATACAAATCAATGACTCACAATTGTCTCAGTGCTGAGAAATACTCCAAGACAAAAAGATCCCACTTTATCTGCCCCATTCAAACAGAGGCCAGAATCATTAAAAGCACTTAAGAGAAGAAAAGCCAAATGTCCCACCTTAATTACTACTACAGTAGACCAAGTGAACATAAGAAAAATGGCAATTCTTATTAAACTAATTTACTTATTCAGTGCCACACTGATCAAACTATCAAAAATTATTTGATAGAGCCATAACAACAAAATTCGTCTAGAAGAACAAAAGGTCAATGAAATCAAATGAATTAATGAAAAAGAATGCAAAGGAATGTGGCCTAGCAATACCAGATCTCAAACTATATTATAAAGTGATAATCATCAAAATAATCTGTTACTGGCTAAGAAATTGAGTGGTGCATTAGTGGAATAGATTAAATACACAAGACATGTTAATAAATGACCATAGTAACCTAGTGCTTGATAAGCCCAAAGATCTTGACTTCTGGGAAAAGACCTCACCATTTGCCAAAATAACTAACTAACTAACTAACTAACTAACTAACTAACTAACTAACTAAATGAATAAATGAATGAATAAATGAATAAATAAATAAAAATAAAAAAGGACTGCTTGGAAAACTGGAAAACAATATGGCAGAAATGAGATATAGACCAACATTTACACCATATACCAAAAATAAGTAAAAATAGGTACATGATTTAGAAATAAAGGGTGACACTATGAGCAAATTAGGAGAGCTAAGAGAGCAATGTAAAGTTTCAGTGTAAGATCTATGAAGAAGGGAAGAATTTATGGCCAAACAAGAGAGAGAGACAACATTATGAAATGCAAAATGGACAAACTGTGCACATTCCTTGATCCAGCAATACCACTACTAGATCAATATCCCAAAGAAATTTTTGAAAATGAGAAATGACATATTTGTACAAAAAATATTTATAGCAGCTCTTTTTGTGGTGGCAAAGAATTGGAAATTGAGACAATGTCCATCAATTGGGGCATGGCTGAAGAAATTGTGGTATATGAATGTAATGGAATACTATTATGCTATAAGAAGTGATGAGCAGAGTTCATAAAAACCTGGAAAGTCCTACACGAACTGATACACAGTGAAGTGAGCAAAACTAGGAGAACATTGTTTACAGTAACAGTAACATTGTGCAGCAATCAACTATGAATGACTTAGTTCTTCTCAGTAGTACAATGATCTAAGATGGAAAATTCTATCCAATTCCAAGGAAGGAACTGATGGAGTCTCAATGCAGATCAAAGCATACTATTTTTACTTTTCTTATTTTTTGTGGTTCTTTTCACTTGGTCTTTTACAACATGACTAATAAGGGGGAAAAAATGGAGAGAAGGGGATAGGATGACAGTTAGGTGGTATAAAAACTGGTTCAATTGGAGACCTACAGAATTACAGTTAATGAAGTGATATAAACTTGGAAGAAGGGAGATCTCTACTGGAATGCCCCATTTTTTTTTATTTTCTTCTATTCCATATTTAATCAAAATTTGACAAAAACATATATTGCATACTTAACATATTTACATATGACATGAAATTGAGAAGGATCTTTAAAACACGCAACTAAAAATCATAATCTATAAAAATCTCAACTAGTTGGAAGAATGGGTTACATGTATTTAAAATCATTATTTATTAATTTAATATTTTTAGGTTTCAGCATTAATTTTCAAAAGAGTTTGTATTACAAATTTTCTCCCCATTTTTACCCTCCCCCACTCCAAGATAGCATATATTCTGATTGCCCCATTCTCCAGTCAACCTTCTCTTCTGTCACCCCACTACCCCCATCCCCTTTTCCCTTACTTTCTTGTAGGGCAAGATAGATTTTTATACACCATTTCCTGTATATCTTATTTCCTAGTTGCATGCAAGAACTTTTTTTGAACATCTGCTTTTAAAACTTTGAGTTCCAAATTCTCTCCCCTCTTCTCTCCCCACCCACCCTCCCTAAGAAAGCAAGCAATTCAACATAGGCCGCATGTGTATCACTATGCAACACCCTTCCACAATACTCATGTTGTGAAAGACTAACTATATTTTGCTCCTTCCTATCCTATCCCCCTTTATCCACTTTTCTCCCTTGACCCTGTCCCTTTTCAAAAGTATTTGCTTTTGATTACCTCCTCCCCATCTGCCCTCCCTTCTATCATCCCCCTTTTTGTATCTCCTTCCTCCTTCTCTACTGTGGGGTAAGATACCCAATTGAGTGTGTATGTTATTCCCTCCCCAGGCAAATCCGATGAGAGCAAGATTTACTCATTCCTCCTCACCTGCCCCCTCTTCTCTCCCCACAGAACTGCTTTATCTTGCCACTTTTATGTGAGATAATTTACCCCATTCTTTCTCTCCCTTTCTCTCTCTCTCAATATATTCCTCTCTCATTCCTTAATTTGATTTTATTTTTTTAGATATCATCCCTTCATATTCAACTCACTCTGTGCCCTCTGTCTATATATGCATATATATATATACATATATATATATATGTATATATATATACATATATGTGTGTGTGTGTGTGTGTGGGTGTGTGTGGGTATGTGTGTGTGTAGGTATATTCCCTTCAGCTACCCTAATACTGAGGTCTCATGAATTATACATATCATCTTTCCTTGTAGAAATGTCAATAAAACAGTTCAACTTTAGTAAGTCCCTTATG
>JAQQSZ010006805.1:0-13490 GCA_028646595.1 Phalanger gymnotis
GCTCCTGGTCTGGTCGGTCCACGCCGCACACACTGGGCTCTGCTGGGCTCAGCTCCGCTCCCCTCAGCTGGGAGCTGGGAGCTCCGTGTGGGACAGACCTTACCCAGAGGCCATCCAGGGCTGGAGCCCTGCTTCCCTCTGCCACTTTGTGAGTTCTGCAGCTCTAGAATTGGTTCAGAGCCATTTTTTATAGGTTTTTGGAGGGACTTGGTGGGGAGCTCATGCCAGTCCCTGCTTTCCAGCTGCCATCTTGGCTCCGCCCCTAAAAAAAATTTTTTTATTTAAAATTTTGATTTCCAAATTCTATCCCTCCCTCTTTCCCTCCCCTCCTCTCTCTCCTCCCTGAGAGAGTAAGAAATCAGATATAGGTTATACGTGTGCTATTATGTAAAACATTTCCATATTAGTCATTTTGTACAAGAAGACTTGAATAAAAGAAAAAATAAAATAAAGAAAGTAAAAAACGTGCTTCAGCCTGTATTCAAACAATATCGGTTCTTTCTCTGGTGGTGAATGGTATGCTTCATCATTAGTCCTTTGGGATTGTCTTAAATTATTGTATTGCTGAGAATAGCTAAGTCTTTCACAGTTCTTCATAGAATAGTATTGGTATTACAGTATACAATATTCTCCTGGTTCTGTTCACTTCACTATGCATCAGTTCATGTAAGTCTTTCCAGGTTTTTCTGAAATCATCCTGCTTGTCATTTCTTATAGCACAATACTATTCCATTACAATCATATACCCAGCTTGTTTAGCCATTCTTCAATTGATGGGCATCCCTTTGATTTCCAATTTTTAGCCACTAAAAAATGAACTGCTATAAATATTTGTGTAGAAATAGGTCCTTTTCCCTTTTTTAGATGTTTTTGGGATATGGACCTAGCAGTGGTGTGGCTAGATCAAAGAGTATGCACAGTTTTATAGCCCTTTGTGCATAGTTCCAAATTGCTCATCAGAATGATTGGATCAGTTCACAAATCCACCAACAGTGTATTAGCGTCCCAGTTTTCCCACATTCTCTCCAACATCCAACGTTTTCTTTTTTTTCTCATATTAGCCAATCTGATAGGTGTGAGGTAGCATCTCAGAGTTGTTTTAATTTGTATTTCTCTAATCAATAGTGATTTAGAGCATTTTTTCATATGACTACAGATGGCTTTGATTTCTTTGTCTGAAAAAGTCTTTATTCCATGAATAAAAAGGACATCATCAAGTCACACATAATTGGCTTGAGCGCTGAAAGGAACCTCAGGGATAATTGTGTCCAGTCTCTTCATTTTACAGATGGGTAAAACTGAGGCTCAGAGAGGTTAATGACTTGCATAGAATCACAAAATTAGTAAGAAATTGAGCTGGGGTTCAAACACATGTCTTCTTGACTCCAAATCTAGGCTCTTTTCCACTACGCCATAGCTGAAATATTACCATGGACTGGAGATCCCTTGACTTTTCCTGATGGCTTGAATTTTAGGGTTAATCAGAGCAACATTAGTCCAGTAGAGACTGTGTAATCATTGGGACCCTAGAATCTAGATTTCTCTTAAAAGAAAGAAATATGTTGGCCCGAGAGGAGGAGTCCCTAAGGAAGATCCCTTCCTAACTTTCCCTTTGTTTTCTTTTTCATTATGTTTAATATTGAGATTCTGTTTTGTTATACCCTAGCAGCTTTTGGCAATAGGGCAGGGAAATGAAATTTTACTCTGATGTAGAATGCTGAGAACAAAGGCAAAAGAGTGGAGAATGGCAATGAGGCTGTCTGAGTTCTTTGAGGTGCCATCGGAGGCTGGCTGATTGAAATACAGGTGATCATAATTCCAGAGCAGACTTTTCCAAATACAATTCCACAGAACCTACAGATTGCATGGAAGTTCATACTGGGAAGAAGAGTTTCCACAAAGTGATTACCTTGGGGTGAGCTAGATGAAAAATCTCAACCAATTTCAAGGTCAATTTGGAATACTATATACCTTATTCCTTGCTGCATTCCATGAAGAACACAGTTTCCTTCAAATAGCACAGAGCTCCTAAGGCTAATTCCAAACTGAAGTCATTTTTGTATACTGTCCTAACTGGCCTCTAAATGATCAAATCACAACAGGCCTAAATCAGGGATTCGGAAATCTCTGGGTAGTATCCTTAAGGAAAATTCTATAATAGGCCACGTTGCTATTCAGAAAACCCTTATTCCCTTTTGTTGGTCCTCTCTCCCTCAAGGTATTTATGCTGCTATGAGTCCCGAATTCTCCCAGTTCTCCTCTACCTCAGCTCCTCACTTTGTAATTCAAGGCCTCTACAATCTGATCCTAATCTTTCTTCCCTACTAGAAAGGATGGTAATCCTTTCTTCCCTTGTCTCTTTCTCTTAGCTTAAAAATGCCAAGGTCTCCCTATCCTGGGCCTTCTCCACTTGTCCTGATCTGTATCTGGCCACTGGACCCAGACAGCTCCAGAGGAGAAAGTGAGGCTAGTGACTTTGCACAGCCCTCCCACACTTAAAACCAATTCACTTACAAATTATGGCATCATCTTCCTGATGTCATGGTCCTCTTTGAGAATGAAGGACAAACCACAACAACCAAAACACAACCCCCTATATATACTTAGTATTCCAATTAAACTTAACTATGCACTATTCATTATATATGTCTTACAAATAATCTGTTTTTCAGAGTCTAAAACAGCATTCTGCCCATAAGAGGTGTGTTATAGATCTGGAACCTGGAATGCCCTTCCCCATATAGCATTTCTGCCTATTGGAATCCTACCCATCATTGAAGACCCAGTTCAAAATGCAACCTCCTTGAGAAGCCTTTCCAGATTTTCCCTAGATGTGATTTCTCCCAATTCTGAATATCTATAGCACATTCTTTGCATTACTCTTGTAGAACTTAGCATATGTAGCCTTATACTGTATTGATATGCACACATCTTATCTTCTCTACTCGATGGCAACCTCATTGAGAACAGGGACTGCCTCATCTATTTTTGTTACCAAGTTCCCAAAATACCGAGCACACTGCTTTCACACGTGATAAGTTTGATAAAAAGTTGATTAAATGAATGACCTGCATGCATTGGACCTTTCCTTATTTCTTCTTTTCTATCAAAACCAATTTGTCCTAAATCCCCTCCCTTTAGAGTTATGTTCTCTGCTAGGTGGCATCAGGTTAATTAAACAGACTACCTTTCTAACCTTCTGATTCAGACCAAAAAGAGATAGTGAAGATTCCTTTCATGCATGCATTAGACTAGATGGAAACTGATGTTTCTTCCAGCTCTCAAATTCTATGATTCTGAGGACAAATTATTAATGAATTGGAAAGATGGGAAGGGGGATAGATAGATAAAAGTGGCAACTCCATCCTTGAATTATTGATAGAGAAGGGAAGAAAAGTGAAATATTACTGAAAAGACTTCTTATACATCAGGAAAACAGATGTCAAAAACAGAAAAGGAACAAGTAAGATCTCATGGCCTAAAGTTATACAGAGGAAGTTGCTCTAAGAAGTGTGGGAAACTCTCAAGAATGAACTTTTTAGTGATTGTTATAAGGTAAAAATTATTCTAAAAGGACACATACACATATGTAAGCATATGTGTGTGTGCAAACATACCTGTGTACATATGTGTGCACATACAGATATGTTTGTATATATACAAGGATGCCATTGACCAATTTAGATTTTTTTAAGATATGTTCAGAAGATGAAAAGTAATGAAGGAGGAATGACTCAATCAGGTGAGGTAGTTACTGAAGTTCTTTCCAATTCTAAAATTCTGTGATTCTGTAGTCCCAAAGTCTTTTAATAATAGTGAACTGAATCCTTACTAAAACAAGAATGAGCTAAATCTGGCAATGAATACGAAGGACAACAACAGTAAAATTATATATATACATATAAATTAGATTATATTATGCGATATGATATGATATGATATTGTATTATATTATATTGTATCGTATCATATCGTATCATATTACATTACATTACATTATATTACATTATATTACATTATATTATGTTATTATATGTGGTGCCCAGAACTAAGTCTAATACTCCAATGAGCCTTAACCAGCTCTCTCAGTGAAATCTAAGATTTCAAAAGACACACAATGACAAAATTACCTATCTGTATGCATATATTGCATACACATCTAACATATACATGTATAATACATACATGTGCATATACATATACATAGCACATATGATATAAATTTTGTATATGTAGTTTTATTATAATCATTATCACGTGTATATCAGTTTATAACATTGGGAGAAAGAGGAGTCTTAAACAGATGATAGTTAATGGATCTTAGATTTCACTGAGAGACATGATTAAGGCTCATTGGAGTATTAGATTTAATTCTGGACACTATACGTGTGTGTGTATGTGTGTGTGTATATACATATATATACACATATATACATATACATACACACACATATGAAATAGTTGTTATATTAAAGGATCATCATATGGAAGAGAGATTTAACTTGCTCTGTTTGCCTCCAGCGAGTAGAATAAAGAGCAATGGGTGGAAGTTTCACTGAGATAGCTTTTTACTCAAATTCAAGTAAACAAAATCCCTAATGTTTAGGGCTATTCCAAAATGGAAAGAGTTGCTTCAGAAGCTAGTACTTTCCTGTTCCTTAAATATCTTCAAGCAGAGACTGGATAAGCTCTTGTCAAGTAGGTTGTAGAGGGGATTCCTGTTCAGGTATGGGTTTGAGGAGATTAGTTCTGAAGTCCCTGCCTATTTTTAGAGTCTCTTATTTATGATCTGTGATCACTGAGTAGTGAGCCTCTGATTTCTAAACTTCCACTCCCACCTACCATTAATCCTCCTGGATAACCCCATTTATGTTCCTTATCTGGTCTCCTCTTTAGACAATCAGTATTGCCTCAGACCCCTTCAGCTCCTCAACTGGTAATCCCAATTTAGTAGCTCTGAGATGAACTTCCTCCTTCAGCAACACTAATGCTTGTCTCTTCATTTCCAACATTCCAACCCAGCCACAAACCTCAGCTTAATTGTATGCTTGATTATGTTCCTTGCTCTCCCCATTTGCCCCACCAGGGGAAGCTGGGTGATTCTGTGGATAGAGCACTAAGTCTAGAGGTGGGAAGACCTGAGTTCAAATCTTGTTTCAAACATTTGTGTGTGACTCTGGGCAAATCACTTAATCTCTGTTTGCCTGAGTTTACTCAGCTGTAAAATGGGGATGATAATGGCACCTATCTCCCAGAGTTGTTGTGAGGATCAAGCATATGTGTGTGTTTATATATACTCACACGTGTCTGTATGTATATACGTATGTGTGTATATATAGTATGTGTGTATGAATACCATATAAATATTAGTTATTATTATCTACATAAATGGAATATATGAGCCAAAACTTCTTTCCACGTGTCTCACACCGGGAAAAAGCATCTGTAAGCATCGTGGAGCCAAAGCTTGACCCCAGTCCTGTCCTAGGAAAGGGGATGGGAAGCAGTAGAGTTCCTTAAATTCTCTCACAGAAATTGGGGTTTGTTAACATTTACCAACAATGTGTCTGGATAGCCTGCGCGACAACGTCACAAACAAGGATCTGCTTGAACACTTTGGCTACCTCAGGCAAATATTGTTTTCAATCATACTAAGTGTGTGGCCTTTGCTCCAAAACAACTCTGTAATTACATAGCCCTAGGTTCAAATCTTGGATATTCTCTTTAAATAAATCATCACTGTGGTTTCTCTAACTCCACCTCCACCCAGAAATTAACCCTGGGAACTTCCTAAGTAAATTCAGATCCAGGGACTCAAGGGTCACCATGCTAACAAACTCAGGCTAACATCCTCATTGAAATAAATAAACACTTATTTGGGACAAAAATACAGTTAAGAAAATAAATTAATCAGCAAGCAAAAGGTCATCAATCAACTTCTTTATTGTACAGATGAGGAAGCTTAGGTCCTGAGACTAACTGGCTCGCCCTAGATCACACAGGTATTGAGTGTCACAGGTGGGATTTGGACCAAATGTGTAGACCTCCAATTCCACCTCTGTGGCACTGTCCACATGGGGCCTCACACTCCTGCAAAATCTCATAATTCTCATAGGGAAGGTTTGGGCTCAAGGGAAGTGCTTTCTACAGTTGGAGTGAGACATTGGAAACTTTATTAATGGAAGTTCCCACAGTTCCCAGTCAATATCACCATCTCCTCGCAGCTTTGGATATCTCCTCTTCTTGCCCCGTGGAGTCTCAAGTATACTCTTGGACTCCTGGAATCCTGAAAGTCATCCCTGTCTTCCCTTTTAGCTGCTTGCTCTCCTCAAATGCTTGTCTCTCTAATCAATGGCTTTTCCATGGGTGGGCACATGACCTGATGAGAAATTAGAGTCCTCGGGCTGAAACACCCTAAGAAGTAGAATACTTTCCCTATTGTTCATCCAGTGGCATAGTTATATAATGTAGAATAAAGACGTACAGAGATTAAAGAGAATTGGGACAGGACCTATGATTTCATCAACATAAGAAGCTACAAAATGATGGAATTCACTCTATTGGGGCAGGATGACTTGTTCTCTGCAATTTATAGACAGAGCAGAGGGAGGTAACAGGACTTAACTGGAACAGGCAGGACATGTGTATCAGAGAGGACAAGAACCCAGGTCTTCTTGATTCCAGGTCTAGGTGTCTACCTAAAATACATGCTGCCTCCCTACATCACAAACCCTTCTTAAACCAGGATGGAACTAAGTTCTAAAACACAAGGGAATAATGACCACATTGAGATATTAATGCCCCCATGCATCTCCCCATTAGTTTGAGAAGAGAAGTTGGTTTGAGAGAACTATACACCCATCTATGTATCAGAAAAGCCATGTTCTATGTCCAAGGTCCATGTTTGCTCTACTCCCTTAAGTGCCAAGGCCAGAAGTTATTGGAGAATTGTTGCCTTTCTTTATCAGAAAGTTATCACTGATGGCCACTTATAATGCCCAAAGTATCCCTTCTTCAGACCTCTCCTCTTCATGTTACTCTCCCCCCATAATACATGAAGTAACTGGAATTTGCACAAATTATAGTTCTTTCAATCATGACCGTATAAGATATTTAGCTGGCAGGCAACCAACACTGGATATACTATTCTGAATAATACAGGATCCCTGCCTTTACTGGGCATAGTAGGGGAGAGAAGACTGGAAATCAAATAGTTATAGGATATATAAAGAACTGTGAGAGTTTCAAGGACTAAGATGTCACTTCTGGGTGGTGGTAGAAGAGGAACAAGAAGAGATCAAGGAAAACTTTACAAAGGCGTCTTTGGGAAGAGACCAAAGAGCAGACCTGAACATGCAAGCATAAAAACTGATCAGATAGCATATTGTGATAAATGAAGATAACAATGCAAAGAAAACAATTAATTCACATTGTACCAAGGGACCCACACCCCTACCCCCTGGTTAAGAGGTAGGGCCAACTCTTGACAAAGATGTGAAGCAGGTAGGTAATTGAATAGGCCAACTATCCTCCATGCTATATATTGCATATACTTCCTATCCTCACCTCCCTCATGGAGAAAAATGATTTGAAAAATGAATTCACATTAAACCCTAGTAATTTAATTGACTTACTGCCTTGGGTTCTGGCTAATCTTGCATTGATCGCAAGCTTCATCTACCTGTGATCTCAGGATCCACTGAGGCTAATACAATGACTGGCTTAACCACTTTGACAGCATGGAGAGGTAAGTGGGCTCACTTATAAGGGTTGCCAGAGAATCATGACCATCTAGGGTCACAGACAAGACAGCTATGTCCAGAACCTAGAGGGGAGCCCCAATCCCCAGAGAAATTCACATATTAGGCAATGCAGGGCAAGATATGATGGAATGCAAAAGCAGGCGCCTATCAGTCACATGATTTTATTAGCAGAATACTTCTTCAAAAAGTCCAACACTCATTTCTCAAGTACTAGAAAAATCCAACAAGCTGGGGAACTGGACACCTTGGAGATAATAATCATCAATGAGGACACCTTTCACTGCTTATTTAAACTACTGTTACTGCTGCTGCTGTTTGGGAGTCATACCTGCCTTTCATCAGCACAGCTGATCTCTGGTCCCAAGTCCTAAAGTGGCACATGTGTGAGTGATCCTCATTTTTTGCTGTGTCAAAATGCCAAATGCTGACCTTGCCACCTTGGCACTATTTGCATTTTAGAAGACAATGTCTTTTATTTAGCCAAAAGAAATTAATTTCTAATGAGCGAATTTTCAGCCCTGTAGCACCAGAGTAGTAGAGATAATTTGGAGGCATGGGGCCTTCTTACCACCCCTCAAGTCACACTTTGCACAGCCTTCCCTGCCCAATTTAAAGGCCTTCGCTGCTAAGAGCTGCACCATAATGGATAATAGACTGTGACAATGCATCAGCAGAGAGGCCACTCCATTGTAATGATTATTCCTCAGGTTGAAGCTAAGATTCCAATATTTTATCTTTTGCTATATTTCATGCCTGGCTGAAAGTCTTCTGTGTGTGCTGATGGCAATTAATTTTACCTGTCGTGGGAATAGAAATACATACTGCATTTACTCTGAACTATTTTCCATTGTTCACAAGCAAAACTGGATGAATTTATGAACTTCTGTGGGTTTGGATATTCCAATAATTTATGCCATACATTATTTGCAGCTCTTTTTGGAGTTTATTAGTTGTGCTCTCAGGGTGAAAAGGAACATGGTTTTGGTGATAGAGAGTTTTAAGGTCAACTTATTAACTCAAGGCCAAATCCCGCCATTTGAGTTAGCGCCTGAGGGTCATAAACTAGACACTTGGGGAGATGCATTATTTCAGGATGGTAGGATTCCTTCTTACTTAATGGAGTGGTAATTTATAAAAGTACAACCTGGAGGCCAGAAGCTGCTGAGACACCCAGGGAGGAACCTACCAGCCTTATAGTGGGGTCACACCTTTGTTATTGGCTTTAGAGGCATTCCATGGACTGCCCTGGCACAAGGGCATAAGAAACCCAGGGAAGACAATTCCAAGGGGAGGAAACATTATTATCATTAGGAGGCATTTCCAACTAAAATAAGGAGGCATTTGAATTTCCTGAGAGAAACCTAAGCCCTTTCAGAATAGATTCCACTCCCCATTCCCCCACCTCCCTCCAAGGAAAAGGTTTCCTCCATAACATAGATGAGCCAGATCAGAGGTCAGAGGATCATAGATTTAGGATATCAAGAGACTTTTGGGAGGTCAATATAGTACAGTGAAGAGAAGACTGCCTTTAGGATCACATCCCACCTCAGATAATTAGCTACGGGATCTTGGGCAAGTCTCCTGCCTCAGCTTCAATTTCTTCATCTGTCAAGTGAGGAGTTTGGACTAAACACTCTTTGAAGTCATTTCGAGCTCTATATCTACGTCCTCTTCTTGCAGGTGAGGAAACAGGCCCAGAAAAGTTAACTGACTTGGCCAAGGTCGCACAGATAGAAGGTGACAGAGCGGCAATAGGATTTACTTTTTCTTTCAAAAACAAAAAGGAAAATTACTATTTGATTTGATATTTTAAAATTTTCATTTTATTAATGTCTTTTGTTTCCAAATTACCTTCATTTCTGAACACATCCTTCTCCCCATCCATCAAGCCATCACTTTGCTTCAACAATCCGGCTAGCAGCTTTTGTGGGTGTGTAAGATCCACCAACAACCAGCACCCAGAAAGCTGCCAACATGCTGCAAAAGCACAGGTTCTTTTCATCTGCTTTAGTAAGGAAAGCAACGTTAAGGAGTTGACCAGCTTACTTTAATTCAGCACACAAATATCATTCACTTAGTTCAGGGGAAAAAACCAGCACACTCAACTTCAGAGCAAAATACAAACAAGTACAAACATCGACAGACAGACCTTGTCTGATTCAAATACCAATACATAGTTACCTGAGTTTAACAAAGTCCCTACATCCTGGTTACAAGCTGGAGGGCTCTTAGCTACAGCAGCCCGAAGTTTCTGCATCAACACCATCGTGAGTGAGAGCCCTGCGCAAATGGTTCAGTCTTCTCTTCTTATAGGATTTCAGACATCATCAAATGTCATCTGAATGACCAGAACTTAGGCTCCTATGATTGGCTCTTGAGTTAGCCCCTCCCCCTTAGGACCCTGGGAGGTTCACCTCCACATAGGTTAGGTTAACACCTAATAGGGGTTAGAGCCTGGGGCTTAGCACTTAGTAAGACTCAATGAAATACACTGAATTACTCAAAGGAAACAAGTCAAATTCTTCAAAGGCACTTGATTGAACCAAGTGCTAAGAGCCCATTTTGCTTACCAACACACACTTGTAACAAAGATTAAATTAAAAAAAAAACCAGTAAAAAGCAGTTCAGCAAATACTTTGAATTCTCAGTATTTATTTCTTATAGCTGAACGATATTTCATTACATTTATATACTACAATTTATATAGCCTTTTCCAACGCAAATTCCTTACTACCACAAAAAGTGAATATTTTGGTATGGGACCTTTCTGCCTGCTTTTGACCTCCCTTGAATGTACACCTAGCAGTGGAATCTCTGGTTCAAAGAGCATAGATTTCACTCTTCTTTCTTTCTTTCTTTTTCTTTCTTTCTTTCTTTCTTCCTTTCTTTCTTTCTTCCTTTCTTTCTTTCTTTCTCTCTCCCTCCCTCCCTTCCTTTCTTTGTTCTTCCTTCTTTCCTTTCTTTCTCTTTCTTTCTTTCTTCCTTTCTTTTTTCCTTCCTTCCTTCCTTCCTTCTTTCGTTCGTTCCTTCCTTCCTCCCTCCCTCCTTTTTTCCCTCCCTCCCTTCCTTCCTTCCTTTGTTTCTTTCAGCATAATTCCAAATTATATTATGGACCGGTCAGACTGACTCAAAGCTCCCCCACACCTATATCACCATGACTCTTCTCATATGGATTATTTCTCTCTTTCACAATCTTCACCAGTTTTCCAAAAAGTGACATCCAAGATTTGTTTTGATCGCTCTTGTTGTTGGTGATTTGGAGAAATCTTTCACGTGTTTTTCAATGGCTTGTAATTCTTTTGAGAACTGTTGATTCACATCCTTTGACCACCTGTCCAATGGGGAATGGATCTTCAGTTTTACGTATTTGTGCTAATTTCCTATATATGAATATCACAGTTTTATCAAAGATATTCCATGCAAAGATTTTTTCCTGACAAATTTTCTTTCTTAAGCTAGCTTTATTGATTTAGTTAATGTAAAAGCACTCTAATTTGGGGTAATGACCTATTTTATTTTTTGTAATCTCTTTTACCCTTGTCCGGTACAAAATCCTCCCCTTAGCCAGAGTTGTGAAAGGTATAAAATCTCATCTTCTGATTTGTGTGTATATGTGTGTACATATACGTATGTGTGAGATTACATTTAATTCTTAGGTAATATATCCATGTGGAGCTAATTGTAATATATGGCATTTTTTAAGGCTGGCCCTTTAACACCAAAGATTGGGGAACTAAGGCTATATTTACTCCATTCTGATTTCAGGGCAACAGGTCTCTTGTGTCTACTGAATATGGATTTCCATGTGCCTCACCAATAAACACTTGCATGGTTTCCTTAACCTGTGGGCTCATATCTTGAGCCCTTATCACTCATTTATTAAGTTATTGTCTATACTAGGAATCCTGCTGGTATCACCCATGTTGCTAAGTTGAGTCAAGGGATAAGATGAATTAGAGAGTCCAATTCCAACCTGGATGGACTACTGTCACCTGAAGAATATTTTAATATTATAAGCAAACGTTTTAAAATATACCTAACTGAGGTCCTTCTCTCCCTGCCTACAACTAGGCCAATAGTCCTGACCCTAAAGAACAGCCTGACAGACCACATAGAATCTTCCCTATTTGTTACTGCTTTTTTTCCTACAGAAAACCTTACTCTAAAAGCAGTGTTAACGCTGTAGCACAGATTCATTTATTAGCTGTCATCTGAGCCCAGGCTGAGCATTCCAGGGGTACCACAAATCCAAATTCCCATCTTCCTGCTTGCAGTAACTCCCAGTTTCCCATTTGCAATAATGACAGAATCATAGCACTTCAGAAATGAAGATACCTTTGAGTCCAAGCCCAGATGGCTACATTAACTTTGAAAAACTTGAGAGGAGGGGAGAAGGGGAAGCAGGAGAAGAACTAAAACATAGAAGGTTTTCAGGGAAGCTAAGGTTTTACTTGAAATGTTTACACAGCAGTCGCTCAGAGCACATTGGCTCCCTGTTGTTGGTATCCCACTTCACACCTGGCTGGGCCACAGCTGTTGTTCATTTGTCAGGCTTCAATGGTAGGAAGTTGGTCTGAGGTCTTATTTTGACTGGGGTTTGTGGGGGAGGAAGGATCAGCTCATATGCCAAGAGTAGTTTTAAATTTCCATTTTTATGAAGAATTTCTAATTAACTTAACCAGTTTAGTTTTATGATATTGAATATAACATACTTGACATTTCCTTTAGCTTAAATTACAAAGATGAACTATTTTTCTATTGAAGGCTACCGATATACAGCAGGGTTAAGGAGGGTGTAACAGAGGAGGAAATAAATTAAGCACTGTTTCAATACTTTAAGACCTCATAAAACTTTTAAAACAATATTTTGTGAGGAAAGAATGTACAAAAGAGTCAATTCTCAAATTTAAAATTCAAAGCAAGGAACATACAAAAACAAATCAAAAAGTATAATTCAGTTCCATTGTGTGTGTGAGAGAGGGAAGAAGAGAGACAGACAGACAAACAGAGGCAGACAGAGAGACAGTCAGAGAGACAGAGACAGAGACAGAAAGACAGACAGAC
Source organism: Phalanger gymnotis (assembly GCA_028646595.1). Taxonomy (NCBI): domain Eukaryota; kingdom Metazoa; phylum Chordata; class Mammalia; order Diprotodontia; family Phalangeridae; genus Phalanger; species Phalanger gymnotis. Next base: position 12,828 of record JAQQSZ010006805.1, read on the forward strand.
ACAGAGACAATGGGACAGAGATAGAGACAGAGAAAGAGAGACAGAGACAGAAAAAAACAAGAACTCCAATCCTACCAGAAGTCTGAGAAAAGTATTTAATCTGGTTCTCTCCTAAATGGTCTTATAGTATGACCTTGAATGATTTCTTTCTGTTGATGTGCACTGTGGTATAAATTCTCTACTTTCCTCAGCCCACGCACCCATTTAAGAACAATATTTCTTATGTTTTCTTTTATGAACACACACACACACACACACACACACACACACACACACACACACCTTAATATGCCAGCAGAGATCTTCCTAACCCTTTTGGTTTTATTGCCTCTTTTTAAGGATTTTCTTGTCACTAGATTGGCTACTTTCTTGCAGGCATACCATAACATTCTAAAGCAGTCTACTTTTACTTATAGAGGAGAACAACTGTGGGGAAGGAAGGAAAGAAGGAAGGAAGGAAGGAAGGAAGGAAGGAAGGAAGGAAGGAAGGAAGGAAGGAAGGAAGGAAGGAAGGAAGGAAGGGAGGGAGGAAGGAAGGAACGGAAGAAGAGAGGGAGAAAGGGAGGAAGGAAGATAGGAAGGGAGAGAGGAAGGGAGAAAGGGAGGAAAAAAGGAGGGAGGAAGGAAGGGAGGAAGAAAGGAAGGGAAGGGAAGGGAAGGGAA
>JAQQSZ010006806.1:0-13490 GCA_028646595.1 Phalanger gymnotis
AAAATGAGCTACATGTTTTTCTATGTGAATTTAAGTTCAGATTCATAATTAATATTCCTTTCCCCCCCAAAAAAGGTCATATGTTCAAAGTACTCAAAATTACAATGATAGTATGAATGTATATTTTCTTCACACCAATAAAATTGTGCACCCAATTGATTCAGAGATTCTGTATCTTTTTATCTATGTAAACCTTCACAGATAATTTCCAGTCAATTCTGACTATGGGCTTATGTATCATGAGATTTAGAGAGGAAAGGGAGCTTAGAGGCCATCTAGTCCAACATTCTTGTCTTATAGATGAGGTTACTGAAGCACAGGGGATTTGATGACTTCCTAAGGATCTCTTAAATTCCTTTATCACATAAGTAACCAGGTCACACTACTTTATATGTATTAAATACTGGAAGTGAGGACAGCAGGGGAAGAAGGAAACTAGAGATATAAGCTGCTGTAAGGCAGAAAATATGTATTTTGTCTTTGTATCCTCAGCACCTAGTAATATGACTTATGAGTTGTGCAGTGCATAGAGAGCTGGGGATGGGTTCAGGAAGACTTGAGTTCACATCCAGACTCAGATATTTACTAGTTCTATGACCCTGGGCGAATAACATCTGCTTGCTTCAATTTCCTCAGCTGTAAAATGGGAATAGTACTAGCAGCGAGCTCCCAAGGCTGTTGTTAAGATCTCATGGGGTGTCTACAAAGTTATTAGCAAAGTGCCTGGCACACAGTCACTCAATTAACTCATTTCCTCCATTCCACATTTTGGGCACAGAATAAATTCCTATTTGCTTGATTGGTTAATTCATACAATCCTAATTTATGTGTAAATTCAACAATATTCTGAAGATGTTGAACAGGGGGAGAAGAAGAAGAGGAAGAGGAGGAAGAGGAGGAGCAAAGGATGAGGAGCCAAAGAAGCAGAAGAGATATTAATGTAATGGATAGAGTAAAGTACGAGAAGTCAGGAAGATCTTACTTACTATTTCTATTATTCAGGGTATGTCACTTAACCTCTTTCAGGTTTGGTTTCCTTATCCTTAAAATATACATAATAATAGAAGCTAATTCATAATATGGGCAACCAGGTGAAGTAATACATAGAGTGTTGGGCCTAGAGTCCAGACACTTACTAGCTATGTGACTCTGGGCAAATCACTTAACCCTGTTTATTTCAGTTCCTCATCTATAAAATGAGCTGGAGAAGGAAATGGTAAACCACTCGATTCTCTTTGCCAAGAAAACCCCAAATGGAGCAACAAAGAGTCAGACATGACTGAAACTGCTGGATAATACCAAAAACAGGTATTATTAACTCCATTTCAGAGGTAAGGAAGGTGAGGGTAACAGAGGTTGAGTGACTGCCACATGGTCATATTATCAATAATTATCAGAGGAAGGACTCAACCCCAGTCCTAGTTTTCATTCATTAATTCAATCTTTCTTACCACCTAGCACAGTGTGAACCATTAGGTTTTATCATTATTATTTTCTGTAAGAATTTGATGTCACACCTAACAACAGGTAATGAGGTTTTCAATCAAATGAATTATATGGGGTGGGGATGGGGGGGCAATGAAGTGATGTCATTTAGCAATTAACAAAGAAGAATAATTTTTTTTATTAAACTTACTATTTAAGAATTACTTGAAATTAATCCCAGGGATGTTTCCATCTTTCAAAAATGGCCAGCTTATATTTACCTTACGGAGAGTGACTAGAAGATGCTGATATGCCCTGGAGCAGTAATGATACCTCCTTATTGAAGAATTTTGAGGATTTCCTCTCTCATTGAGAAAGACAAAAAATAAAGGCCCTCATTATCCATTTGTTAGGACACATGAAATGACAATGAGAATATAAACACAGCATTAGGACTGAGAAGGAGCTGGTCCAATTCTTTTATTTTAGAGATGGAAGAGTCACATAAAATGACTCATCAATGTCAGAAAATTAGTGGATGATAGAAGCAGGATCAGAGCTTAGGTCTCTGAGAATTCTTCTGATTGCCATGGTCTGGGAGTTTTAGGGGTAGAAGGACATTCCCAATCTAGCCCATGTTTCATTTTGTTTGGTTTATCAAATCGAGAACTGCCATGGAATTCCAGAGACGTTGTAATACTCTGATATCATTGATTGAAAAAGAAAACATGGAAATTGAAGAAAAAGAAAGAGCAGAAATAAAGAAACATGGAGTAAAGGGCCAATGACCCGGAAAAGAAAGGTGGAGCCAGCTACCAAGAGCTCTGGCAAGAAGGATGCCAAGAAGGCAAAATCGTAAAGCTGAGAAATAGTGGTAACTGACAAATGTCTACTCCCAGGCCCCCAACCCCATCCTCTTTATGGTCAAATATTAACTGCTGGTTTCTATTGTATTCCCAATGACTAACAAAAAGTCCCTCACTAGTTCTAATCTTTTGCAGCTACTACATAATCCTTTGGAGAAGTTAGTCCATTTACTCAACAGAGTTTATTAAGCTTTTGCTATTTGTCTTTGGTTGTGCTAGGTATTAAGGGTTGAGATTTCAAAATGTAAAGAAACCATAATCCTTGCCTTGGAAGACTTTCTGATATAGTAGAAGGTTTGAAGTAGGAAAATAATAATATTATTTTGAATATGATAAGTGTAAAGATGATAAAATGCAGAAAGTTTAGGGAGCGGCCAGTTCCATGGGAGTAAACAGAGACTGCTTCTTGGAGGAAGGAAGTGGAATTCAAGTAAGACCTTTTAGTGTCTTAACAGGAAGAAGTGAGAGGTTATTATTGGAGCATTCTCAATTCTAAGACCCATTTTCCTTTACAGAACTGATTCCTCCAAGAGAAGTATTTATAAAATCATGGTGTTGGACTTACAAAGGGATTAGGGATAGTATCAACTAGTTCAATATTTGGGCAGTTAGGTGGCTCAGTGGATAGCATGCCAAGACTGAAGTCAGGAGGACTCATCTTCCTGAGTTCAAATCTGGCCTCAGACACTTCCTAGCTGTGTGACCCTGGGCAAGTCACTTAACCTTGTTTGCCTCAGTTTCCTCATCTATAAAATGAGCTGGAGAAGGAAATGACAAACTATTGTAGTGTCTTCACCAAGAAAATACCAAGTGGGATCACTAAGACTCATACATAACTGAAATGACCAAGCTATAACAGCAAAAGTCCAACATTTGCATCTTACAAATGATGAAATAGCTCTCAATCATTTGAGGACCACACTCGATATCATAATTAGAACTAACAAATATGAATTTATATCAAAGCATTTACATACTTATATTTTGTGTTTCTCATGAAATGCAATGGACTATGGATCATGGTAAATTTGCAGTAGAAATGAAAGTCTTTAAGGAGGACTGATAACCAGGATTACTTAGTAAAAGAGAGCCTTTTTAATGGTTCCTAGTAATATGGTATACCTCTCAAAAGCTGTGATTACTGAAGGAAAAATATAGTAATCAGAGAAACATATGGAATGTTTAGTACTAGGATTGTTTTTAATTGTTACTAATATGGTTGAACATCACTGAAAAGAGGAGAATCAGAAAAGATTCCTTATAATTCTAGGCACAAAATTTGTTGTTCAGTCATTTGGTCATATCCAACTCTTTGTGACTCTATTTGGGGTTTTCTTAACAAAGATACTGGACTTGTTTTCCATTTGCTTCTTCAGCTCATTTTACAGACAAAGAAACTGAGGCAAACATAATTAAGTGACTTGCCTAGGGTCACACAGCTAGGAAGTGTCCAAGGTCAGGTTTGAACTCAGGTATCCTTAAGTCCAAGCCTAACACTCTATCCAGTCTGCTACCTAGGTGCCAAGGTACCAAATAAAACCGTATGAAAAGTCGACTAGTCAGTCAGTGAGTAAAATTTTATTAAGCATCTACCTTGTGCCACAGATTGCACTAAGTACTCAGGAAATGGGGTAAATATAAAGAAAGACCCAAGACAGGGCCTGCTCTCAAAGATCTCACAATTTGATGGGGGAGACAATGTGCAAACAACTATGAACAAGCAAGATGTGCAAGATAAATTGAAAACAGTCAACAGAAGTAAATCATTTAAATTAAAGTGGAAGAGGAGAAACTTGTATAAAAGGTAAGATTTTAATTGTGACTGGAATAAATTTAGGAATGCCAGGAGGCAGAGATGAAGAAAAAGAAATACAGCTGTGATTTTTTTATGAGCCATCATTTAATTGATATTGATACTCTATTCATTCATGCAGATCAGCACCTATCCATATTTTCTGAAACTGTGAAATTATGTCCATGTTCTTTTAAAACCTTCTGGAGAAGTACTACCCACACAACAAATGCTTCCTGCTAGACTTTTTCTAATACCTCATGGGAAGTTAGGCAGACATTTGAGCTTCTCATTTGTTAGTCCTCACTATCGTTATATGACAGGTCAAGTTGTTCCTTTTCCTTGGTGATACATATACATATATATATGTATATACATACATGTATATGTATATACACAAATATATACATCTGTATATATGTATATATACACATATATGTATATGTATGTATACACACACATATACACACACACACATATATATACACATATATGTATATATATGTATACACACACACATATATATATAAAATATATGCCAATATTTGTGCCCAAGTCATGGTTGGTAATATGCTAAAGTGAAATTCTACTTATCATGTGTCATCCTATTTTCTCTTGGGTCACCTGAAAATTTCAATCTAATGCAGTCATGGTGTTTTATGTTGCTTGGTTTTCCTTGTTTAATATCCATATTGCTTCATTGACAGAATAATGGTATTTTAAAATATTATCATTTGAAGAAGCATTTAGGTTGGGCTTATCAAAAGTGCTGCAATATGCTATGTGAAAGAACATTCCAAATGAATAATATTTTGAGAAATTCAAAGGAAAATCATTTAATAGGTTTGGCTTCTAGAAATAGATAAGAAAAGTTAATTGACTTCCCCCCTCTCATTAGAGAGTTGGTTGAATACAGGTATAGATAACTAACTATGTAGATCTGATTTCTTTCCTGCTTTCTTTTTTTTAATTCTTTGTCGTAAGGGCTAGTTCTAAATATCTAGGTACATATGGAATTGAGTGATATAAAAAAAACAAAAAAATCAATTTAAGCATTTATAAAATGTTTTTTTTAAATTTCAAATTCAAATATTTTAGTTTAATATTATTTATTTTAATTCATTTTTAAAAATTATGACTTCCACAAATTATATATGTAAAATCATAAAAACATATTTCCATATTTGCCATGTCTTCCCACCCCCTCAAAAAAAGCAAGAAAAATAAAGTGAAAAAAGTATGCTCATATCTGCACTTGGAGTTCATCAGTTCTCTCTCTGGAGGTGGATAGCATTTTTCATCACAAATCTTTTGGAATTGTCAGGAACCATAGTATTGATCAGAGTAGCTAAATATTCCACGGTTGATTATAATTACAATGTTGCTGTTACTGTGTACAATGGTCTCCTGGTTCTGTTCCCTTCACTTTGTATTAGTAGTTCATGTAAGTCTTCCCAGGATTTTTCTGAAACCATCCTACTCATCATTTCTTACAGCAAAATGATATTGCATTACATTCATATACCACAACTTGTTCACACATTCCCCAGCTGATGAGAATTCCCTCAATTTCCATTCTTTGCCACCACAAAATGAGCTATTATATGTATATGTGTATACACATAATATACATACATAGCTGTTTCCTATTAAATTCTAGACCATATCACTGTCGACTGCAACACTTTTCTCACATACATGTAGTGATTAACTAACTCAGGGGGTGGGCTCCCCATCTTTGCTCCTGCTGAGAAAGGAATAGGAGCCCCTCTTTTGTTGACAATGTTTCTTCCATATACCATGTATTCACATGGTTGACTATAAGATGTAAGTAACACAAGATACAGATATTGATTTTATCAGCACCTGGAATAGTACAGAGATTCCTTATTAAAATCCATAATCAATAAAAAAATTCACTTTACAAGGCACAGATGACAAGTGTCAGCAACAAAATGGATCACAATTATATATTTCTCCAATTACAATGTACAGTGAAATATGAACAGCTAAAATAATGGTAAAAGCTTGAATCACACATTTGCCCTTTTATTTCTCAACTTGAATTGAAAGGCTTTGTGTAAATTGATTTTTAAAGAATTGTTAATATAGATTCTATTTCTTCATTTGTATAACTCGCTTTCCACAAACAGAAAAGATAATGTGATTGTCAATTGCTTACATAATCACCCATGAAGACTGCATTCTATTTGTCTCATTCTATCCCTGTGGGAGAAAAAAAATACCAAGAAATAATAACTCTATCATTACAGTTGTACATGTAAAAAAGAATAGTGTTTTTGTAGTGAACAAATAATTATGCAAATGCTTTACAAGACAAATGGGAACTTTCTTTCATTGTGTTCCTCCTAAATTATCTCTTACCATTCTATCTCTTGATCCTGGAAAAATAATCTTTGGAAATTGTGATGAAGAAAACCTAAAAAAAAATAATGTTTAAAGAGTGAAATTATTTGAAAGAACCTACTGTGCTATAAGATTTGAGATGGAAACAAACATTCCATATATATATTCTCCTATTCCTCTTAGATATTAACACATAATCTTGAACATAGTCTGAGTTTATCCAATTTTTAAAATAAAATAAGGGAATGATTGAATGAGCAATACCTTAAAGATAATAACATGCTCCATATTTTGAGTCTCAAAGAAAATAAGAAAAAAGTTTTCTCTGTTTCTATAGAAAATATGAGAGGAAAAAGTTGGAGAAGATGATTTTATTCTTCATTTATACATAAAGGACAAAATTATGATATGTTTTATTACTTCTAGGTTGACACAATTATTAAAAATCATTGTAGAAGTTCATGATTCTAGAATTACAGACTCTAGAATTATTTACATATGTGTGTATATGTATTCATATATACATATATATGTATCATGCATATATAGATATATATATGTAAAATATGTGTATGTATATAGAAATGTATGTATACATACATGTGTGTATACATACATATCCAATTACCAATCATTGAACAGATGTGTCATATTGCAGAAAACATACTTACCTGTCCTACCAGTATATATTCAGATTTCAGTATAAACTATCCCCATGTTCATGCGTAATATGGCCTTAAAGCCAGAAGGCACTGGTATCAAGTCCCAATTTGATACATATTGGTTGTTTGACTCTGAACAATTCATTTAACCTCTTATTATTCTAGGCAACTGTAATATCAATTAAGTTGGAACTTTCTTACTGTTTTTAAATGATTAATCAAGTGTCTCTGAGTCTTACTTGGTGCTAAGCCCCAGGCCCAAACCCCTGTTAGTTGCTAAGCCTATGTGGGTGTGAATTGGTAACTAAGGTGGAGCTCCAGGTGGGGCTAATGAAGGGAGGTACTAACACCAGTGCCAATCATAAGAGCCTAAGTTCTGGTTGCTCAGATGACCTTTGATGATGTCTGAAACTGTATGAAAAAGGGGAACAGAGCTTTTTGCTTAAGACTCTCACTCCTGGAGGCATGAGACTCTGGGCAGCTGCTCCAAGGGCCTTCTGGCTGAACTCAGATGTTGATGGTTTTCTTAGTAACTATGAATTGTATTTGGTCTGTTTGTAATTTGTTTGTATTTGCTCTGAAGTTCGGGGTGCTGACTTTTTCCCCTGAACTAAGTGAATGATATTTCTATACTGTATTAAATTGAGATTGTTAACCCCTTGATGTTGCTTTCCTTAGTAAAGGAGATCAAAAGAACCTAGGCTTGCAGCATTCTGTGAGCTGGTTGTTGTTGGTTTTACAGCCCCAACAGCAGCTGCTAACTGGATTGTTGAAACAGCAACACTTTAGGACTTTGAGTTTTATATTAAATGTCATTTCACATTAGTAAAGGTTATTTCTTTCAGGAGTTCTCTACTGTAATTAAAATAAAGACCTAGTCCCCATCCTAGTGTTTGTGGCTTTTAATGTAATTTTAAGTGACTTTATGTTAATGAACTCTTTTAAAAGTGTCCACACCAAAAATAGGCACAGACATGGGGAAAGTAAAAATGTTTTTAAAATCAATCACCTGTTCCTGTAACTCATAAGTGGATGTTAGGGAGAGTCAATGAAGGAGATCTGCCCTGTGCCTAAATCATAATTATTGATACGGATCCCTGTGGGCTGCAAATCGAGTTAGAAAAATAAACATCGACAATAGTGATGTCCTATTATGTTTTTTCTTTTATTAAAATATTCTCCAATTACATTTTAATCTGGTTCAGCCACATTCCAGACAACAATGCAGCTGCTGGTGTTTTTGACTTATACTAATAGAAACTATTAGTATAGAACTATAGTCTATAGTTATAGTACAGTATAGTATAGAACTATAAGTCTCTGACTTATACTAATAGAAAACTCCTCTTTCTCAATTTGTTTTGCATATTTCAAGAAAATAGTAGAGAAACATGAACTTCCATTTCCTCCCTGAAACTACCCATCTCTTTGTTCCAACATACACATGATACGAAAAAAAAGGCTTACTTTCTCTAAGAAAGGGGAAAATTATATGAATACTCGAATCCTCTAAATGAGATATAATCCCATTGATGCTGATTCTCCCCAGTAATTCTGTTTATAACCTATGCACTCCTGCTCACCCCGTGAAACTTTCATCCATGTCTTACCAAAAATTTACCATCGAGATCTTCCTTATTTGTTGGGTGCTTTCTAGTTGTGTTGAAATGTTGCAGGGAAGCCAATAAACAATACAGACTTTCAAAACCCATTTTCCCTCAATTATGTATTTCCCTGAAAATAATCCTATAGTATGGTTCCTAATTTGTAATGTATTACACCCTACTCATGTCCACCATGTCCCTTTCTTTCATCCTTTGTGTGATACTTAATTTGAATTCCTCGGATACAATTGCATTCCCTAATACATAGTCATAGAACAACATGGGAAATAATCGGTACGATAGATAGATAGATAGATAGATAGATAGATAGATAGATAGATAGAGAGGAGGAGAGAGAAAGAGAGAGAGAGAGAGAGAGAGAGAGAGAGAGAGAGAGAGAGAGAGAGAGAGAGAGAGAGAGAGAGAGAGAGAGAGAGAGAGAGAGAGAGAGAGAGAGAGAGAGAGAGAGAGAGAGGTATCTTTCCTTCTGAAGAAAGCATGGTATCATTAAAAGAATTGTATAATTTTATAAATACACAGCAGGGTGATTTCTGCCACCTGTTCTTGCAAGGTTACACAGAATAAAGTAAAAAAATGCCAGTGTATATGAACCTAAGCATGTTTACAAGGCAGTTATCACAAAGTTTACATTATAAGAATGAGAAAAAAACATATTTTACATACAAAGGTGAAGCTTTTTTGTTTTTCAGCTTTTAGATGATTCTCACAGTTATGTTATTGTTGTGTTTGTTTTAAGATCCTTACGTTTTAGAGCTTAAAGTGACCTGAGGCTGCTTTGCTTTATAGAAGAGAGTACCACAGTGCAGGCAAGAGGAGTGACTTACCCAGCACCACATTGCTAGTAAGTTGAAACATAGGATCTGAATGTGTGCCTTCCTAATCTAAACTCACTGTTTTTTTTTCTTCCCCACAAATATTCAAAACTACACCATTAAGAACAAGGATTGTTTTATGAAGCTCTAAATCAGAGAATTAATAAAATGCTAATACGTTTACTGCTGATGACCAATTAGCATACATTTTTTCCCCTGATTGTTAAATGGCTAAAATATATTTGATTTTTTTTAAAAAAAATCCACTTCCAATTTCTCAAATTATAGTTATCTTTGAAAACAGAAAACAGGAAAACCACAGAGAAAACTTGTGAACCTATGAAATTTTTCATCAATATAATATTTTAGGAAGAGAACCTCCAAATGATTCAAATTATCTTGATGAGATTTTTTAAAAATGTGCCCCTTCATTCCCTACATCTAAAGACAAGAATTGCCAAGGAGGAAATTTTACAATCCCATTTTTTTGGCTGGATTAATGATACAGTTCTTGAAAAGTTAATTTTGTCGGTTTTCCAAATAATTTATACTTAGCTTTAGTGCCAGGACAATTGCAGTGATTATATTTTGGAGTACACTATAGACAAGGATGCCAATTGTTACTTACATAATGCATAGGAGATACAAGTTTGAAGTCACAGAAATGTCTACAACATGATGAGTTCTCCAAACAGATCACTTTTTTCCCCAGATCGATTTGAAATAGCTCCATAAAATGTTTGACAGCCTAAGTGCTGATTATATGAAGCAATTCCTCCTGGGTGAGATTTTTTTCCCTGTTGAAAACAAACACCGAGAGATCTGGCCTATGCTTAAAAGTGACTGAGATTTATTTCCCACCCCTTAAACCTATTGGTTTTATACTCAGGGAAAGTCATTTAACTTGGCATGACTCTAAGAATTTAAAATACTTAATTGAATTGAAAGTATAGCATGTGTGGAAAGAAATTTGATAAAAAATAATAAATGGGAATAAAAAAGTAACTATCAAAAAATTCTGAAAAAGTTTTTTAATTTGTCATACTCTTTCAAGTATATCAATATTAATAACTGATATTCACAAAGTATTTTAATGTTTAACAAGCCCTTCATATACATCATCTCTACAACTCTTCAGGTAAGGCAGTAGGCATTATTAGCCCTATTTCACAGAGGAGGAGATAGAATCCAAGAGGGAAATGAATGGTCCAATATCACAAATCAAGTTAGTGTCAGATACAAGATTGGAATCAGGTCAGGAAGACTGATCTAGGACTCTAGCCTTCTTGTGGTATTTTTTTCTTCAGGTCAAAGTTAGTCAAAGTTAAATCTTTAAAAGTTGGAACTGCTTAAATATCCACATTTCCATCTAAAACTCCCTGATTCCCCATTTTTCCTATAAGTCTTCTAACAATTCTAGCTAATCATACTCACAACCCAGAAGCACAGAGGTTATTGGGGAGAAGGGGAGCAGAGGGCCTAAATCTCATTCTTACAATACTCAGGAAGCAGAATTTAATTAGTTTCAGAAAGATCAGATGGTTACTTAGAGAGACGGTATTAGATGTACAAATGGGGCCGTCTAGATTTTCCTCCAACCAATTCAACAATCCTCACATAACAAAAGCTTATTTTCAGGAAAAAAAAAATCCTATTGCCCTGGGTATTGCAAGACAGATGTTTATGCTGAAGTATTTACAATGTTTTCCAAAACAACACATTATAAGAATTTCATTCCTAGAGCAACTCATTTCCGTATGTGCCTGTTAGATATCAGAGTATATCAAATTATCTCTCACCAGCAAGTGATCACAGGTTTCTTTTTGTTGCTTTTTTTGTATGTGAAATTAGTACATTAGCAGAAAATGACAGAAGCAATTGATTTTTCCACGTGGCATCGACATTTTCAAAAGGCTTTTGTTTGGCACCCTCAAGTGGAGATTGCTGAGGTAGAAATGGCAAAGTGATTTCTGCACATTGGGTCAAATGGAGGTTAAGGAGAGATATCAAATTCTCCTTGAAGTAAATTAGTCCTGAGGAGGAGGACACTGCATAGTGATAGGTGCTATGGTTCTGTCTGTTTTACTTAAGTGGTTTTCTTTGATAAAAAGAAGTATATGGAGGATCATGTGTCTAGACCTGGAAGGGGAGTCTGAAGTTAAGGAGCCTGCCAAGGTCATTCAGGGAAGAAATGTCAGAGGTGGGATTGGAACTACTGTTGGATCAATGAGCAGGAGGTAAAAAACCAAAAGCAATCAATAAAAAATTTAATGAAAAATAAAAAGGAAAATAAAATTATAAAATTATCCCTCACTAGCCTTATCAACATTGCTAATTCATCTTACTTCTACCTAACATCTTTTCTAACCTTGAGAAGCAAAACAGATTTTCATTAAAATCAAACCAAGAATGAATGAAAGGGGGTGGGGTACTGGGACAGGTGAATACATCAAAAGTTTTTCAGCCCCCTCATCCTTTAGTACAACTAGTTAATTATCAAAATCTAATCTGTATGATTCTTAGGGGATAATAGATCATAAGATCACAGCTTTAGATCTCTAGATCACATTGCAGGTTCTAACCATGGACTCTCCCTTTGATTTGATGGCTCTTTGCAGAACCTCCACTGAAGAAGGGTCATGTGAGCCATGTCTCATGACCCTTGAGGCTATACTCTAGATTTGGCTACCCTGCCTCCCACCCTCTCATTTATATGATGTATTCCTTTATGAGACTATAATCTCCTTCATTTCTATTTGTATTTGTATTTCAGTCATTTAACACAGTACCTGGCATATGGTAAGACCTTAATAAATGCTTGCTATTGGACTCTGACTGATTAAAAGTAAGGAAATAGGAGAACAGAAGAAGATACTTAACAGATGAGGAAACAAAGGCACCAAAACATAACAAAATTACAAATTTTATTCAGTTGTGGAACTCAAGGGAAAAAAGTGAATTGAGAGATAGATGAAGGCCTTTGAAAGAAAAACCTATGAAATGTTAAAATAATTATATAATTGAAGTAAATACATTTAAAATATCAGGAAGTTTTTTTTTTGGAAATTGACATTTCTAATTCTGTGAGAAAAGAAAGATTTTGCTGAAATCACTCATACATTAGTAACATTTTTCCATTACTGAAATAGATAGTTTTGTTTGTTTTGTTTTGTTTTATAAAGCAGGAGAGAGAAGAATCATGTCTGAAGCTGGGAACAGTTCCTATCATTGTAAGTTTCTTCCCAGATGTTGGTGGCAGGGAGGATAAGGTGGGCAAAGGCCAAAAACTGAGATAATTTTAGTGGAAGTGAAGTGAGTAAGATAAAGTAAATCAAGAGAAGAAGTACTTTAATGGAAGAGGAAGTGATTTCAGACTTTAGTCCCAATAATCCCGGGGTGATGATTGTCCTGTTAAACAAGAGGTAACCAAGCAGATTGGGTGATGACTGAGATTTCCTGTAGTAATTAAAAAGTTGTCAAATACAGTCACTGCCCATGGAATAATTTGATAGACTTGCACTCAGTAGGTATTCAAATATCTGATGAATGAATATTTTTCAATTTATGCATAATTATTTATCAGGTTTCTAGTAGTGGTATTCTAAATTATTTCTGTCATTCTTTCTTTACTATGACATTTTGCCCAAATATCTCGTTACAAATAAGTGCCCTTTTTAGAATCTAGTATCAAACTTACCATATGATATCGACATGTGTTTACTCTGCAGATCATTAGTTTGAAAATGCTTTTTAGTAGGTCAAGCAATTTAGTCAAAGTAAACCATTAGCTCTTAAGTACTTTGGCAATTGTGGAGGTGCTAGAGTCTAACATATGTTTGTTTTTAACAATTCAACATAAATTCCTTCCTGTGAAATATTTGAAGTGTTCTGGTCGAGGCTGGCTAAACTTTGTGTGTATGAAAGAGAGGGGTATGTGTGTG
>JAQQSZ010006807.1:0-13490 GCA_028646595.1 Phalanger gymnotis
GGGTGTAGAAATTTTTCTTGCCCTACAAGAAAGGAAGGGAAAAGGGGATGGGAGGGGAGTGGGGTAACAGAAGGGAGGGCAGACTGGGGAATAGGGCAACCAGAATATATGCCATCTTGGAGTGGGGGGGGAGGGTAGAAATAAGGAGGAAATTTGTAATTCAAACTCCTGTGAAAATCAACCCTGAAAACTAAATATATTAAATAAAAAAAAGAAAAAAATATTAAAGAAATAAATATCCATAAGCTTGTTAAAACTTCAAACATGTGGAATAATTTAAAATTATAATTTCCCCAAATGGAAATTTAATTTATTGTTTTTGTCTTTTCTGTTTCATTGTGAAGAAACTATTGCTCAAAAATAGCTTATTCACTTCCCAAACAGAATTTCTATAATATTTGGGGGAAAACGGATTGAGAGTTTTCATAATCCCCTACAACAGAGGTTTTTCATGAACACTAAAACAAAAGGATACAAAAAGGAGAGTTGGCATATATTATTTTGTTTATAGCTATTTGCTGATTAACATGGTGGTTACCCCATTCATGTGTGTGTTTTTAAGATCCTTAGCCCTTGGGCCAGAGTTTAAATCTATCCTTAAATGTTATTTCCCATGCATTTTGGCTTTTGTGGTGTCATTTTTGTCTCTGCATGAAAACACGATTATAATGTATAAATCATTGCCTTCTAAGGAGTGTAGTAATGCTAGACTTAATGAGTTTCTTGGTTCACTATAATAATCTTGTGAGGGGATTGCTGAGGAAGATAATGGGCTTGAAGCCCAAGAAGGTCCTTCAGGAGGTTGCCTTTGTACTTTCTTATTGTATTCCCTTACACTCCCATTTGTATCATTAACTGTTGAGTCCTAGTTGGGAAGAAGGGATTTTAATTAACAGAGGCAACCTGAGAATAGGTCATCTAAAGGGTAGGTGAGCAAATTAATTGGAACAGAAAGAAGAATTGTGTGTTACAGATTCAGAATTATGCTGAAGAAGGCAAAAAAAAAAGTAATAAGGCACGAAAGATTACAAAATAGAGGATGGGGAAATATTCTGATGAAAATAGAATGGGGAAGGGTAAAACAGAAATGAAAGGTCAGTCCTCACAGGATTGTGTATTTATTGCCCCCAAATATAGACACACAGAGCTGCTGGAAGAAGTAGCTAATGGCAAAGTGTGTGGTCTTCTCTAAACAGAAAATAACTGTGTTTGTCTTATTGCTTCATTATTGATTATGTTCAAATAGTTCAAAAAGTTTTTGTTCTTTATTGGTATCCCTGTGAAATGCGTAAGTATGCCCTATTGCATACTTCACTAAGCAAGTAGAACAGAGATGGACCTTGTCACCTATAAATCTTACAGCTGAAAATGAGTTATGATTGTCAGAGTCACTGTGATGTGGTAGAAAGAATGCCAGAATTAGAGGCAAGAGAAAATAGAGTTTAAATCTCATCTATTACATTTGTCACTATAACTAACTAACTTAATTTCCTAGAGTTTCATTTTCATTGTCCATAAGGTCTGCTTTGTTCCCCGAGTCCCATCCTCTTTGCATGAAGATGGCCAGGGAGCCTCTAAAATCTGGGCATCTTCATCAGGGTGTAAAACATCCTCTTAAAAATATTTAAGGGATGTTTCATTGCTCTGGGCCTGGAAATTCTATTCCCAGGGAGCAAATTATGAACTCATAAGTGTATTGACATATGGTGAAGGAAAACTATTCTGTAAAAAGGAAAGTCACAAATGAATGTGGAATACTATGATGTGAACTTACACTATGCCTCATTTCAGGAGAGAAACAGATCCCAGAGAAAGAGACAAAATATTTCAGTGACCAGTTAACTTAGCTGACCTATATTGAAAACTTCTGGGCTTTATTTAAGGTTAGACTTGGAAAAAATGGACTCTGTTTCTCAAAGGTAAGTTTTAATATCCAGTGTGCTATGTGTCATGAGGAAGATTTAAAGAATGTATGTCAAAATCTTGTGATCTCAATAACACAAATTGTGTGAAAAAAAATGTGGCTGTGTCAAAATAAAGATTATTACATAATGAAAATTGTTTACTCATGTAAAAATTTGAAAAGTTCACTGTATACACTAATAAATGCAATTATTTTCCTTGGTCTCAGTTAATTTGCACACCACTTTACATTGTAATACAAACCCAGAAACAGTTTCCCATGGAGGGAAGAACAGATTGTCTTTGGTGTTCTAAGATTTTCACATTTGTGGAGGAAAGCTTTCATTCAATTTCATTGTATAAAATTCTGTAAGTCCTTATGCTGGATCTTAAGGTTAAAAAGGTTGAATCACTCTGCTTTGAAGAAATTTCCTGTAGGTAGAGAAAACACATATATTTATGATGGAAGGCAGTGAAAGATCCAGAAAATGCTATGAAAAAAAAAAATTGAAGAGGAAAATATTACCTTTATCTGGGATGGGAAGTGGTGATAGTATGAAGCCCTTAGGGACTGGAAATTTTCACAGAGAATTGAATGGGCCAGTAATACAGAAACAATAGGTCTTTGTTGTAGTAAATTCTACTGACATTAGAACTTAAATCAATCTAGGAAGGTTCCAGGAAGTAAGGAGGAAGATTTGTGTCAATGGATATACCAAAGATTCAGAGGTTCAGGAATGTGGTTGGACTGAAATTCAGCTTGTAGCACTCAGAAGGATGGGGAAGGGATCACTCATGGTCTCATGGAGAGCTTATATAGCAAGTTACTGCTTTCGTCTTCTCTTCCTTGCTCATACATGGCTCAACAGGTTCCTTTATTGTCTCCATAGCAAGTCACTTATACTTTTATGGTGATCGAGGATTTTATAGAGGTGGCAAATCAATTCTTGGTTATTGTCTTCTATGACATAAATGTGAGGTGAGAGGTGTGACACAAGGAAAGGTGTAGAGTCATAAAAGGATTAGATGAGAATAGGGGCTAGACAATTGTTTAGTTTGACTAGAATATGTCAACTATTTACCAAAAGTTTGGTCCAAAGAAACAAACAGAATAGTTTTCCCCCTTAACCAAAGGTTTGCCCTAGGAACAAACAGAATGGGGTCCCCATTAAATGGAGGTTTATCCAAAGGACAAACAGAAAGGGATGCCCCCTTTACCAAAGGTTTGTTCAAGAACAAATAGAATCAGCCCGCACATGTGCTCATTTTTTTCTCGTTAAGCCAGAGAATAATGCATGATGGAGTCAAAAAATAATTCTGAACTCAGAAGTAAATAAGCTAAATGAGAACCTTTATACACATAGAAGAATAGCAACTCAGGATGCCTGTCTCACCCCAAAATCATAGTCTCCATGTGTTTAACCATAATGTGAGAAAGGAATTTCTTAGTGGATAGATTGTAATTATACAGTAAGAGAATGTCAAGGTGTCGATTGTAATTGTAGATCAAGGGTGTCTATGTTTCCTTTACCATTGGCATGACATAATATAACATAAGAAAACTTTTTTAAAAAGTGCCATTATTCAAGTTAGTGACTGGTTCAAGGCATCTTGTCCTTGGTAGTCATAAACAGAAGAATGCTCCTGGTCAGTGTCATCTGGCCATGTATTTGCTAAGACAAGAAGGGGCATTTTGGTTTCACTGAAAGAGCAAAGGAAAGCATGTCTGTTATGCCAGAGCACACAAAGCATGTGAAAATGATTTTTCTTAGTAATTAGTATGTTGGAGACAAAGAGAGCCCCCTTTTTTTTACCCCTGCCCTACAATCCCTTTCTCTAAGGTTCTTCAGCAAGACATTACTGATAATGAAATTGCATTAAGTCTTATCCAGGTGAAACATCAAGGGAAGCCTGAATTAATTTAATCTGCTCAGGCTTGAGTGGAGACAGATTCTTCTGCCTAGATAGCCCAAGTCTGGGAATGGTCTGGTATGGTTGGGGACTGATCTGGTAGATTGGGTATTTCCTTTGTCCAGGAGGTAAAAATGATGGTGGAGTGATATCAGTCCCTGTTGAAAAGGTAAATTTGGCACCCCAAATCCTCAATTGAGCCAGTTCTGGACTGCCCCCCTTAGCAGGGCCCCATTCTGAATTGTAACTCCCATGCAACGCATGCATGTTGCCTGCTTGAGAGAAATTAAAGCATGGACATAGCATAATTTCACTTGTCTCTTTTCTTAGAACAAACTCTGTGAAGTTTAACAAGTATTACAGTAGATTAAGCTCAAGGTGGGCCAGAATGTCTTTCTCCTAATTGTCTAATCCAAGTTTTAGACCTTTCCCAGTGATAGGAGGACTCAAAATGGTTTGCAAATATAAAATATATGAATGTAGGAATACTCCAATATTCTTATAGGGCAGCTTTTCACCTTCATCCATTTAATCAGTGCCCTTGGCCTTCTATAATCCTGTTACTTCTTTCCTATTATACAATTACTAGAACGGAACACAGTACTGAGGCATCAGATGCATTATAGTTTTATATCTTGCCTTAGTGTCTTTCATTAGGTTATTGTCTATGCCTTAAATATCCCCCATGTCTCCTTCACCTATTAAATATCATTGGCCTTGAATACTCCAATTCATGCTGCACACTCTAGGAAATTTCCTCTGCTTCTTTGGACTTCATATAGTACTTTGTTGTCAAACTTTGTAGTGTATATCCAAAAATACCTATAATTGTAGACTGTAAGCTCAATTTGAACAAGAGGAACATATTAGCCAAACTTTGTATTTCACATACCACCTAGGAAGCTGTACTGCACATTTGTAGCTTATTAAATAAGTTTATATTTTAAGCATCCTAATTTCATACAGGTAATCAATCCAATGATGTTGATTGTAATCTCTCACTCCCACCCACCACTATGTCTTATTATATGGTAAAGAGTTGCTATGCCTGAAAAAAAAATCTCGTGATGGATAAGCCTTTTGTAGAGTGTCTCTCAACTCATCTTAGTTGGTCTACAGTTTTTCAGTGGACTTTCTGGATCTGGATAGCTTTTGGGTTCCAGTATCATCAACACCTCCAGAAGAGTGAGACTTTAATGAAGGAGTTTTGTAAAGCTTTCTGTTTTATTTCAAATACTTTTTTCACTGGGTAAATGTTATTTTTTTATTTTTTAGGTTTCTCTGTAATTCACTCATTGGTACTCTTGGAAACTTTATAATGGACCTCATTGTTTTCCTCATTATACTTATCACAAGTGCAGATACCTTTGTATTTGCATTGCTGATATTGTTCTTTCAAAGTGTGTTGTTTTAGTTGGTTTTGAATGGTTGCTTATGCATGTGTATATATCCACACACTCCCTACAGCTTGCAAATGTTTATCATAAGCTTTCTGATAATTGACCAAATGTCCCAGGATTTTTTTTTCTTTTTGCCTTTGGATGCCTGCTAAAAACCACTCTAAGTCCTTTATTTGCCTTTCCAAAGAGATCCAATAAGCTTTTCTTTCACTTAGCTGTCAGTCCTTTTTTGTCCTATAGATTTCTTAACAATAACAATGTTAATTAGTAAGATTTCGTTCCCCCAGTATTTTTGGGGGGAGGAGGTTGGTTGACTGCTTTTTTTGTGATTAAGTAATTTGTCTGTCTATATGATTGAATCAGTTGTGCATTAAATCACTTTCAAAGAGACAATTGAAGAAAATCACTTCCTTTCTTTTATAGACTCATAATAAAAAGTATTTGGTGTATTACTATTATATCAAATTCACTTAGACTTGCTACTTGCTGCCATGGAAGCAAAGCACATCATTGATGGTATGTTTCATTGTACAACTTGGCTATTTTAGGTGACATTGTATAGACACTTCTTTAAAGTGTTGTCTTGGTGGTTTCCAGAAAATATTAGACAGATATACAAATGTATAAACTTCCTATAATTCCTCATTGATCATAAGAGTTCACTTAGAGGTTTTCCCTCTTTACTATATCAAATTCTTAGTTTATTGTCATTAAAATTTGGGCTATAGGTTTCCTCATTTAAGTCAATTTTAGAACAACTGTAAATATTTAGAAATTCTAACTAATTCTTACTTAGGGAAGACATTTTGAACCTTTCTATTGTGAGTCAAAATATGTGTCAATTTTTATAATGAAAAGACAATTAAGAAAATGTTTTAATGGATCTTGGTAATAATAGTAGCTAAAATTTAGACAGTACTTAATATGTTCCAGGAACTGAGTACTTCACATATATGATCTCACTCAATCCTCACAACAACCCTGGGAGGTAGGTGGTATTATTACCCTCATTGTTCAGATGAGAAAGCTGAGGCAAATGTAAGGTAAGTGATATTCATAGAGTCATTTTTGTTGTTGCTGTTCATCATTAATTTCTGAAGAAGACAGTTCACATCAAGGGTGAAGTCTTGACTTGTGAGTGAATTGGATTTAAATTAAGTGAGGCAGTGTTGTGTAAAGTTGTCATACAACTTTGCCACATCAGAGGTTGCATTTAAATTAAAGTCATCCTGACTTTAAAGTTCAATATTTTATCTTCTGTATCAACTAGCTGCCTATTGTCTCATCTATCTTGTAGGCATCACAATTTCTCCAAAACAGGATGTACTCAAATATTTCCTGTCTTAGAGGAGTTTAATAAACCAACTACAATGCTACCACCTGCCTCCCAAGGTTATTGTGAGGATAAAATGAGATACTTGTTAAGCATTTTGTAAACCTTAAAGTGCTAGGTATTATTATTGTTTAAGGGAAAGCAAAGTGGGAATTTCTACTTTTTTTTTTTTGGAGTGCTTCTCAGCAGCAAGGTGATCAAGTGCTTTTGGTTAAGTCTTGCCTTTGCTTTTAGGAAGGCCCTCACTCTTTTGCTAATTAGGTCAGGAAATATGTGAAACCCTGGAGAGGCGTAAAGCCCCTGAGATGTATGAAGCCCTCAGGCCCTGAAAAAAGGTATATATATTCTGAAGGTAGCCATTAAGCTAGAAATCTCAGAACTGCAAGAGTAGAGGTTTTGCTTTGGGGGCTCACTCATTGGAAGAGTGTCATGTGGAGACTGTGGGTAGCCATTCCAGAGCCTCCCAGCTTTGAAAACCAGATGGTGGTGCCTCTCTCTCTGGTAACTATGTATGTATAGCTTTGGTCAGACAGCTAGAAGCATGTCTGTTGATTTGTGTTATTTGCTCTGTTTATATTTTCTCTGTTTCTAACTTCTGTTTGTATTTGCTCTGAAGTTCAGAGTGCTGACTTTTTCCCCTGAATGAAGTAAATTGTATGTGTGCGTATATATATATGTGTGTGTGTGTGTGTATACATTTATACATACGCACATACATATACATATGTGTGTGTATAAACATATGTGTGTGAGTGTGTTTAATTATAATATGATTGGAAACTCCTTAAAGTTGCTTTCCTTAGAAAAGCAGATCAAAGAACTTGTGTTAGTAGCCCTCTTCTGTGTTGGTATTGTTGTTGTAGTTGTTGGTCTTACACCTCCACAGCAGCTGCTAGTAACATTATCCTTACTTATTGGCATTATTATTTTGAGTTTAAATCAGTTTTCTCTTAACATTGACTCATTGGTCCTGTTTTTGACCCCAAATCATCCAAACTATTTTTTTTTATGTTTTCAGGACCCTGTAAATATCCAGACAATGTCTACCTCAAAAATCTTCTATCCTTCAAAGTAAACACCTGAATTCCTTCAACCTTTCTCCATATAATAAGGGTTTGAGACCCTTCATCCTCATTGCACTCCAGTAAATTTCTTCCTTAACTTCTGGGACTTACAACAGAACACAAGGCTCAAGTTGTGGACAGGCATTGGGTATATTGTAAAAGTTCTCAATTTATCATTTTCCCTGACTACAATACTCTTCTTTCTCTCTTATCAAAATCCTTACCATTATTAAAACTTCATCATACTTAGTGGATACAATTAAGGGAATTCATAAGTTTTTATTATAAACTCTCCTGACCCTGACACCTTCCTTTTTTTTTTTTTTTTTGCTAACAGGTAGATACCAATGACATTTGACCACTTTGGCCATGGTCTGTATTGAAAACTCAGAATGGTAGTGCTTCATCCTACAGACAACACGATGCTCTTCGTGCATTGTAAGATCATTTGTGAAACACCAAAAACATTTGCCACATGAAGTTTCACAATGCAAAACAACAAAATGCCATCTTGATCCATACTTAAAAAGAAACCTCAGCATTAGAAAGGTGGGAAGACCATGCATTAGTGGTTGGGAACTTTGTTTTACAGTTTAGCAACATTCCTTGGTGTACAGAGGTTGGCCAATACATCCATTACTCAGCAAAAGAGGAATCCAGGAGTTAGAAAGACAAAAGATCCAGCGTTTGCTTTGCTTGACATTATAGTAGACATTATATATAGTAAATCTTTTATAGCCGGAAAGTGTTCAGAGTTTTTTTCTGTGTACAGCTCAGCAGTTTTAGTTGAGCAAATCTTTAAACTCTTTAACTCAAAAAGAAATAGTCTGTAACTTCTCTGACAAGCAGAGAGAGTCATTGCATTCATCTTTTATTGATTTAATTGTACTAACGTATAATCTATTTGCCATCATGTAGATTCATTTCATTAATTTTCAGGAAGTTTTATACTTGTAGCAGCAACACAAATCTAAAAGAAAACCAAAGAACAGAAAAGGCAATGGAATTGGACATACATAATGACATTTATCAATACTATCTAGACAGAACCTACAAGAAAATTACCACATTGCCTTGAATTTATTTTTTGAAGATCAGTTTAGCAAGTTACTATGTCTTGTAGCCCATCATACCAGGGAATCATATTGCTCTGATATTGCCTTATTATAATGATTTAGATTTAGGTGTCACTGCATTTGGTTGTCTGAAGTGGTGAGAAAAATGTGCTAGCATGAAGAGGAATGATAAATTCTCTACTAGCCCAGTTATACTATTGACATGTCAACAAGATTAAAACACACACACACACACACACATACACACACTGAAGGTGGTCATTATTTAGAGTTTCTCATTGTTCTGTAAGTTTCTAAGAGAAGCATTTATAGTAAACAGGCATTCAATAAACACCAAATTATTCTCTCTCTCTCTCTCTCTCTCTCTCTCTCTCTCTCTCTTTCCCCTTTCTCTCTCTTCCATCTCTCCTTCTCTCTCTCCCTACCTCCCAGCTGTCAAATAATGAAAAAATATCTTTAATATATTCATTCTTATATCATAATATCTTTTCTTGAATATTTTCAAAGCAGAGAGAGAAGGAGAGAGAGAGAGAGGGGAGGGGTGGAGAGGGAGAGAGAGAGAGAGGAGGGGTGGAGAGGGAGAGAGAGAGAGAGAGAGAGAGAGAGAGAGAGAGAGAGAGAGAGAGAGAGAGAGAGACTAGTATACTCTTTATGGCCCAAAAAGGCTTTAATGCTCCATTTTTCAAAGTGAAGTTTGAGTCCCACCAAGTTCAGGGAATTTTCCTTGGCCAACCTATAGGAAATAGTCCTCTTGTCTTCTACACAAGTCATTCAATGCACATTGTACATTGTCTTGAATAAATAAATATTTCATTTCTTTAAATAATTTGCGAGACCATGAGGTTCATGAATTATATCTTAAACATTTTTCTATCCCTCACATAATTTAATGTAGTGATTTAGACATAGTTGGCACCACAATTAGTTATTGAGAATGCTACTAATTATAGCAAAACGAAGAAAGAAATTCATTCTTGCACTATAAGGATCATAGTACTTAGAACTACTTGAAAGGTTCAGAAGCTGCAGTAGAAAAGGCAATGGAGTGATACTTGAATGAACTGAGTTAATGTCCCATATATGATCCTGTCTACCTATTTAGTTTTAGAAAAGTCACTAGGTCTCAGTTTTCCTTGCCTATTGTTTTTAATTACAATAATTCAGAGGTCAGCAAATTATGTCCGGAGGGCTGAATTGCCTTTGCACAATCCCAGGAGCTAAGAATTATTTTTTACAATTTTTAAATCCATTACAACTTTATTTAAAACTGTAAAAACAACCTTAGCTCAAAGATGGTACAAATATATGCGGTAGGTCGGATTAACCCTGTAATTCTAGTTTGCTGACCCCTGAACTAGAAGATGTTCCTTCTAGTTCTAAATAGTAAGCTATAATTCATGAACTTCATAAGCTTGCAAATTATTTAAGAAAATAAAATATTTATAATTCAAGGGAATGTATAATGTTCACTGAATGACCTGTGCAGAAGATAAGAAGACTACTTTCTGCAGGCTGGCCAAGGAAAATTTCGTGAACTTGGTGGGATTCAAATTTCCTTTTGAAGTATGGGTAAGAAGTAAAAAGAAATTGGGGATGGGATGGGGGCACGGAAATGGAGGTGTAGCTTTAAAGCCTTTTTAGGCCACAAAGAGTATATCAGTTTGTCATGAGTCACTAATTCTAGTCAAATATTACTGGGATATAAGGCTGAAAGGTAGATTGAAGCCCAAGTTTAGAGGCCCCTTAATTCCAAGCTAATGAGTTTGGACTTCATCACTTGATGGAATTGTTTCAGAGGGGATATTGCTTCAAAATAGGTGAAGTTTAGCGCAGTGTTTGAAACAGAGTATGCACTTAATAAATACTTGTTTACTTGATGTGAGCTCTGTAATATATCAGAACTTGAACCTCCTTTTCTAAAGTCCGGGTCAGATGGCAATATATACTAGCTATATTTCCCTTGTACATCAATAATGCTTTCAGCTCTGAGCAGAGAACTCAGAGATTTTCATGTGCTAGAATATTTAACCTGAGAATATCTTTTAGATTCTGCATCAGAAACTTGGAAGTAGAAGTCTTCAGTCTTGTGGGTAGCTTCTTTCTAGCACTGAGGTTGTTGTTCGCTATTCTTTCTTCCTTTCAAAGAGGACCAGTGACATCACAAACTAATGTTTTGACTTGCTCATGAATTGGATTTAAGTGATACAGAGCAGCATGAAGTCATCAGCCACTCTCTCTTCCAGAGTTAAAGTCCACTGGCAATACAAAAGTCAGGAATACTGGCTATGGCCTGGGATGCAGTAAATGACCTGGGGGCCTTTGATTTCTGACCAAGCTCTAAAAGCATAGCACTTGCCTCAGATACCATCATGATCATTAGAACAAATTGTTCTCATCTGCCCATTCCTTCCTGGGGAAGTCTTCATATACTTATGGTAGAAATTACCCTGTCTCACCAATTCTCAACTTTGTTTAGTCTCTCTGCTGATGTGGTTTTACCAAGGTGTGGCCGCTGGACATGTACAGCTTCTCGCTGCCATGAGTGAGAGTTGGGTTAAACGTTGACACCAAAAGTGGATGAGTAGCCCTTAAAGGGGCTTGGTAAGCTCTCACACTGGAGATCTTAGTCCTCATGGAACACCGCAAACACCCTCACACTTAGGTAGGAAGAGTCAAACCATCTGGAAGTCTTAGTGATGATTTTTCATCACTACTCATCTCTACTCTCCCCCCACCCCCAAGATGTCGTGTATTCTGATGTCCCCTTTTTCCAGTCTGCCCTGCCTTCTATCACCAACCTCCCCCCTCCCCTTATTCCCTTTCCCCTTATTTTCTTGTAGGACAAGATAGATTTCTATACTCAATTTCCTGTACATCTTATTTCCCAGTTACATATCAAAACAATTTTTTAACATTTGTTTTTAGAATTTTGGGTTCCAAATTCCAAATTCCACCCTCCTTGAGAAGGAAAGCAATTTTGGTTCTGTTTTATAATTTCTTGATTTCTCAAAAAGTCACTAGTTTCCACTTGCTCCGTTCTATTTTTTCAGGCATTATTTTCTTCAGTGATCTTTTGGACCTCCTTTACCATTTGGCTAATTCTGCCTGTTAAGACATTCTACTCTTCATTGCCTTTTTGGACCTCTTTCGCTATTTGGGGTAGTCTATTTTTAAGGTGTTATTTTCTTCAGTATTTTTGGGGTCTCCTTTAGAAAGCTGTTGACTTGTTTTCATGATTTTCTTGCAGTACTCTCATTTCTCTTCCCAATTTTTCCCCTACCTCTCTTATTTGATTTTCCAAATCCTTTTTGAACTCTTTCATGGCCTGAGACCAATTCATATTTTTCTTGGAGGCTTTTGATGTAGGGTCTTTGCCTTTGTTGACTTTTTCTGACTGTATGTTTTGATCTTCTTTGTCAACAAAATAAGATTCTATAGTCTGAGTCCTTTTACGCTGTCTGTTCATTTTCCCAACCAATTACTAGACTTTTGAGCTCTTTGTCAGGGTATGACTACTTCCAGAGTGGAGATAGTTCTGTCCCAAGCCTCAGGGGTTTTGTGCTGCTGTTTTCAGAGCTACTTCTATTCTGAGGTGGTATTATACTCCTCTCCTGGCCTGTGCTTTGGTCTGTGAGTACGAGTACTCCTTTCTGCCCTGTCACTAGCAGGAGGACTCCCTCTCCACAGCCACCTCAAGTACTGCCATGAGTTCCTCCTCCCCCAAGTAATGCCAACCAGGACTGTATCCAAGATCCAAGCCGAGCAAAGCAAGAGAATCCTGCCTCAGCACCAGCAAAGAGATCCTTGTACTCCCTCTCTGATCAGCAGCTTGATTTCCACCACTGTCTATGGGCCTGGAGCACTGGAATCAGCTGCTGCTGCTGCTGCTGCTGTCACCACTGCAGCCACCTCCACTGCCCTGGGACTGGGGCCAGACTACTCCCTTCTCTTACCTAGGTCCAACAGTTTTCCCACTGACCTGCTATGTTGTCTTTGGTCTTTGTGGATTGAGACATCTGGAAACTGCCAAAGCTCAGTGATTCAAGACTCTGAGGCCTGCTCTGACTGGTCTGCTCTGGCCTAGTCTGTCCTGGCATGTCGCACCCAAGGCTGTGCTCTGATCCTAGCATGGTGCAATAGACCCCTCCCAGGGACCATTCAGGCCATCTTGGGATGGAAATGTGTTTCACTCTACCATTTGGTGGGTTCTATAGCTCTAGAATTTGTTTAGAGTCATTTTTACAGTGTTTGGAGGAATTTGGAGAAGAGCTCAAGGGACACCCGGCTTTCATGCCAACATCTTGCCCTCAAAGGGATTTCTTCTCACATGGACACCAAACAGCTTATATGTAAGGGTAAATCTCTTACCCCATACTCCCAGGCCTTTGTCCAGCAAAGGTCTGATCTCGCAGGCAATGATGAGAAGGAAGCCAAGATGGTGAAATAGCTCCATTTAATTAAGACAGTGACCAGATTTTATAGCCTTCATTACGTAGTACTAGGACTGCCTTGATCCCCCTACTCTCCTCTTATTCTTCTCCTGTTCTCCTCCCCTTTCTTTCCCGTGCTCTCCCCATGATTCACCTGTGCACAGGTGAACCCAGAAAAGAACCCTGCACTACGTTGCCAACAAGGGCGAGACCCTTCCTCCAGACTCCATCTTGTTCCTCCCATACCTCAGAGCCCTGAGGTTTCTCAGTTGGCGTCTGGGCGGGGAGGACCAACGATGTTTGGGGTTGGCTCTAACTTGTCCCATTACAACTCCCCCTTTTTGTTTTGCCAAGAAGTGTACAGGTCATGGAGA
>JAQQSZ010006808.1:0-13490 GCA_028646595.1 Phalanger gymnotis
GAACTCAAGGTTTTAAAAAAATAGATGTTCAAAAGTAAAAAAAGTTTTTTTTTTTCATGCAACTAGAAAATAAGATGCACAGGCAATGGGGCATAGAGGTTTATCTTGCCCTACTAGAAAGTAAGGGAAAGGGGGATGGGAGGGGAATGGAGGGACGGAGGGGAGGGCAGACTGGTGAACAGGGCAACCAGAGTGTATGCCATCTTGGAGTGGGTCGGGTGGAAATGGGGAGAAAATCTGTAATTCAAACGCCTGTGAAAATCAATGCTGAAAACTAAACATATTAAAAATAAATTAAAATAAAAAAAATGATATAAAAAATCTAAAAGTTTCCTTAAAGTACCTTTTTTGTGTCATGGATAAAAATATTAAACAAAACATACTCCTGAGGTAATTAGTTCAATGATAAAGTTCCAAGAGGATGGCAAATCATGAATGAATATTCATCTTTTTCCCTGGCCATTTAATCAATTCAAAATATTTCTAATCATGCTCTAGTGATTTCTAATCATGCTTCATTTCATTTTTTTCATAAGACCAGCATGAAAAATTTTACTGTATGCTTTTAAAAAATCTTGTTAAATTAAAACAAGAGTCCCCAGAAACATTAGTTTAGTAACACTACCAAAAAGGTAAATTAATTTAGTCTAGCAATTTTTTTTCTTGATCGAATCATGCTAGTTTTGGTTTGACACAGCATCCTTTTTTTAAAAAAATTCTTTATTTTTAGTTTACAACATTCACTTCCACAAGCTTTTGAGTTTTAAATTTTCTTCCCCTCTCTTCCTTCTCCCCACCCAAGACAGTGTGAAATCTAATACAAGCTCTACATATACATTCATGTTAAACATATGTTCACATTGGTCATATTGTAACTAAGAATTATAATGAATGGAATGAGCCACAAGAAAGATGAAACAAAACAAAACAAAACAAAAAGACAGAGCAAACACAATGCTTTGATCTCCCTTCAGACTCCATAATTCTTTCTCTGGAAATGGATAGCATTTTCCATCATGAGCCTTTTGGAACAATATACATTTTGTAACAGCTTATCTATTATTGCTTTAATAATGTTCAACAATTTTTTCAAGAATCAAAGAGATCATTAGTCTGTGTTTCTTTCTTCCCTTCTTTCCTCCCTCCCTCCCTCCCTTCCTTCCTTCCTTCCTCCCTTCCTTCTTTCCTTCCTTCCTTCTTTCCTTCATCTTCCTGTTCATCTATGTCTAGTTTCTTCCATACAACCTTCTAGTTTTCCCAGCGGTTTTTGTCAAATACTGAGTTTTTATCCTAGAAGCTGGAGTCTTTGGGTTTATCAAACAGTAGTCAATTGCTACTGTGTCTTATGTACTTAACCTATTCTATTGATCCTCCACTCTCCTCCTTAGCTGGCACCAAGTAGTTTTTATGATTTCTGCTTTATAATTTAATATCTGGTATGGCTAGGCCACCTTATTTTGTATTTTTCATTAATTATGTTGATATTCTTGACCCTCTTTTTCCTTCCAGTTGATTTTTCTTATCATTTTTGCTAGCTGTATAAAATAATTTTTGGTGGTTTGATTGATATGGCACTGAATAAAGTAAATAAATTTAGATAGAATTGTCATATTTATCATGTTACCTCAGCTTACTTTGGTATTTTTCCAATCATTCAGGTCTGACCGTGTTAAAAGTCTTTTGTAATTGTGCTCATGTAATTCCGGGCTTTGTCTTGGCAGGTAGACTCCCAAATATTTTATATTGTATAATTTCTCTTTCTATCTCTTGCTGCTGGACTCTGTTGGTAATATATAGAAATATTGATGATTTATTTGGGTTTATTTTCTGCAGCTTTTCTAAAGTTAATTATTTCAAGTCATTTCTTAGTTGATGCTCTAGGGTTCTCTAAGCATATCCCCATTTCCTTTGCAAAGAGTGAGAGTTTTCTTTCCTCATTGCCTATCCTAATTGTTTCTATTGCTTTTTCTTCTGTTATTGCTGTTGCTACCATTTCTAGTACTAAATTGAATATATTTAATTGTTCTTACAGTTTAACTTACATTGAACCAGCTCTCCATTCCTGGTATACTTATCACCTGGTTATAATGTATGGTCTTTGTTAGATAGTGCTATAATTGCTTTGTTACTATCAAAATTCATTAGGGAAATTGATCTAGAGCTTTCTTTCCCTGTTTTTGCTCCTCCAGTTTAGGTATCAAAGCCATATTTGTATCATGGAAGGATTTTGGGAGCACTCCCTTTTCCTTTTGTTATCATATAGTTTATATAGTATCAAAATTAACATATCATTAAAAGTTTGGTAGAATTCACTTGTAAATCCATTTGGTACTGGAGATTTTTTCTTAAGGATTTCGTTTATAGCTTGTTCGATTTCTTTTTCTTATAAACACAGCAATTATAGCAATATCTAACAAAGACTATATATTATAACCAGATGATATTTATACCAGGAATGGAGAGCCTGGTTCAATATAAGGAAAACTGTAAGCACAATTGAATATATTTAATTTAGTACTAGAAATGTTAGCAACAGCAAGAAGAAGAAATATCCCATGCAGCCTACCAGGTGGTAAATACCCAGTCTTTACCATTTCCAGTTACTCCTCTGCCAAACTGTACTACAGCCATGTTGACTTTTTCTCTGTTTCTTACGAATATCAAGCCATCTTCCATTTTTATGCCTTTGCACTGAATATCCTCCATGCTTCGAATATACTCTCTCTCTGTCTCTTCCTTTCTTTCTGACTCTCTCTCTCTCTCTCTCTCTCTCTCTCTCTCTCTCTCTCTATATATATATATATATATGTATATATATATGTATACATATATATATATATATACAATATATATACGTGTGTGTGAACATAGACAAAAACTCAAGAAAAATAAAGAAAATTTTACAAATCTGTATTTTACAATCTGTATTCAGACACCATCAGCTATTTCTCTGGGGATAGATAACATTTTTCTTCATAAGGCCTTCACAGTTGTCTTGTATGTTGTATTGCTAAGAATAGCTAAGTCATTCACAGCTGATCATCTTACAATAATGCTGTTATTTTGTGCACAATAAATTTCACTTTGCATCATCTCATGCAAGGCTTTACAGGTATTTCTTTTTTGTGAGAGTTCCTGGTCATCATTTCTTATAATACAATATTATTCCATCATAATCACATACCACAACATGTTTGGTCATTCCCCAAAAAGTAGATATCTCCTCAGTTTCTAACTCTTTGGTCCAGAAATGAGTTGCTATAAACATTTTGTATGCCTAGGTTCTTTTCCTTTTTTTTTTTTAACTCTTTTGTGATACAGAAATAGTAGTCATACTGCTAAGTCAGAGGGTATGTATTGTTTTATAGCCATTTGAACCTAGTTCCAAATTGCTCTATAGAATTGTTGAATCAGCTCACAATTCCACCAATAGTGCATTAATGTCTCATTTTTCCTGCTCCTCCAATATCTATCATTTACCTTTTCTGTCCTATCAACCAATCTAGAATGTAAGAGGTAGTACCTCAGAATTGTTTTAATTTACATTTCTCCTATCAATAGTGAGTTAGAGTATTTTTCATATGGCTATAGATACCTTTGATTATGTCATCTGAAAACTATTCATATCTTTTGATCATTTATCAATTGGGTAATGACTCTTCTTTTTATAAATTTGACTCAGTTCTTTATATGTTTTAGAAACGAGGCTTTATCAGAGCAGCTTGTTTCAAAATTTTTTCACAATTACTATTGGTAACTGTATTTCCCTCTATCCTATCAACTCATTTATTCTACTCTGTCTCTTCTTTCACCCTGTTCCTCCTCAAAAGTGTTTTACTTGTGACTACCCCACCATTTACTCTCCCTTCTATCACACCCTTCCTTCCATTATCCCCTTCCTCTCTTATTTTCCTGTAGATATCTGTGCCCAATCGCGTGTGTATGTTATTCCCTCTTTGATCCAATTCTCATGAGAGTAAGGTTCACTCACTCTCTCTCACTTCTCCCCTCCTTCCCTTCCACAGTAACAGTTTTTTCTTTCCTCTTATATCTGAGATAATTCACCCCATTCTATCTCTCCCTTTCCTTTTCTCCCTGTGCATTCCTCTCTCACTCCTTAACTTTATTTTTTTTAGATATCATCCCTTCATATTTAACTCACACCTGTACCCTCTATCTATATATGCTCCTTCTAGCTATCCTAATAATGAGAAAAGTCTTATGAGTTACAAATATCATCTCCCCATGTAGGAATGTAAACAGTTTAACCTTATTAAGTCCCTTATGATTTCTTTTTCTTGTTTACTTGTTTGCACTT
Organism: Phalanger gymnotis; assembly: GCA_028646595.1. Lineage (NCBI taxonomy): Eukaryota > Metazoa > Chordata > Mammalia > Diprotodontia > Phalangeridae > Phalanger > Phalanger gymnotis. Next base: position 4,319 of record JAQQSZ010006808.1, read on the forward strand.
CTCATCAGTCTGTATTTGAAAGTGAAATTTTCTATCCAGCTCTGTTTTTTTTTAAATCAAGAGTGTTTGAAAACTTATATCTCATTGGATGTCCATTTCCTTGTCCCCAAAGGCCTTGAATTTGTTTCACTCCATTTTTTTGTGGGTTTTGCTGATACAGAATTTGTTTAGAGTAATTTCTATAGGTATTTGGAGGGTTTTGGAGGAAAGCTTAGGTGAGTCCCTTCCTTTACTCTGCTATTTTGGCTCTACCACCCCCTTAGAGTTACTTCATTAAATATTCTATTTCGTCTTCTGTTTTTATGGGAATTTTCTTATATTTTCTTTTCTTTTGCAATTATTCATACTTTTCATTTAGATTGTTATTAGTCATTACCCAGGTAGGATTCTTCCTCCTTCTGGAAGGGCTTTGAACTTCAATCCATTCTTATGTAGGGCCCTGCTCCTTTGCCACTCCAAGTATCCCTCTCCACCCTTGAACTGCAAGTTGGAAATGGGTAATAGGCAAGAAAGTTGCAAAATGATAGCTGGTGCTACGCCAGTCCTACCAGAGGGGTCCCCTGTAGTCTCTTTCTGACTAGTTCTTCAATCTCCTTATTGTCTCCGGGCACTATGTACCCCAGGATTATTACTGCTGCTTCTGTTGCCTCTAAGGCCTACAGCTGATGTTGCTTGTACTCCTACAGAAAATGCCCAGAGCTGAGAAGTGGTGTGTCTTGTACAAGAACCAACAAAGAGGCAAGAATACATGGAGGATCACAGTGTAATAAGACTGGAAAGGTAGGGAAAGTAGGTTATGAAGCTCTTTGGATTCAAAACAGTGGATTTTATATTTAATCTTGGTAGAGATAGGGGGTGAATTGAGTTTACTGAGCAGGGAGGGCAATGCTGTTAGACCTGTACTTTAGGAAAATCTTCTTTGCTGCTGACTCAAGCATAAGATTGCAGTTGTGAGCCTAGTTAACTAAGTTGATAATCATGCCTTTGATAATAATAGGGAAGTTTGAAAAGGATGAGAGTTTTGGTGAAAGAGTATGAGTACAGTTTTGGATATGTTCAGTTTAAGATGTTTCCTGGACACATAGCTCAAGATGTCTAATATGCAGTTAGTGATGGGAGAATGGATATCAGAGGAAAGGTTAGGTTTTGATAGCTAAATTTTAGAATCATTGGCATATAGATGATAAATAAGCTTATGAGAACTGATGAGATTATCAAGTGAAACAATATTGCAGGACAGGAACAAAGGACTCTAGACTCACACAGTTAGTGAATGTGACTTGAGTGAATATGAGACAAAGGATACCGAGAGGGAGGGTTCAGATAGTTAGAAAGAGAACCAAGAGAGAGTAGTGTACCAACAACATAGAAAGAAGAGAGTATTAAGGAAAAAAAAGATGATGAGGGAGGTGGAGAGGAATTTAGACTGAGAAAAGGCCAATTACTTGGAAAAAGACATTCTTTTCAAAATCTAAGGGGTCATCTAGGGTTTTCTGTAGTTTCCTTTATATAGTTATACTTATATATTTATATATTTAGAGCCTGACCACCTTGATTTAGCAATGGTCATTATCCAATGTGGCTGCATAGTTTTCTGACGAGGTGCAATTCTGGTGAGTCCTTAACCGTTACCATAATCAAATCACACAAAAGAATTATATAATGATGTCCTCTAGTGGAATTTTCTTGGAACAACCCAGAACCTGCTCCTGCCAGAGGAATTTGAATGTCAGAGAGAGGGCTAGAAAATATCATCAGTACAGAGTATCTTGTGATAGTCTAACAGGGGACTAATATGACCAGGTCTATGCAAATGAAAGACTATGCATAATAAAGCCAATAATTTCCAGTATAGATAATATGGTGAAAGTTTAAAAATTAAACAAAGAACATATTATTATTATTATTATTATAAAGATACACTGCTACTTTCTTCATAGTGATTGTTAGGTAAAATTATATTGTGAAAATTAAACAAAGGAAACTAGGAATGAACTTGCTAATCGAGGAGAGATAAGGGTACAAAAATGAACTATGAATCAACATCAAAAAGAGACATAAAAGTTAACATTTTGTTTTATTGAAAAAAATGGTGTAAAAAAGGAGACAAAAAGGTTTTTAAGTTTTTTTTTACCTTAAATGAAGTCTCTAAACCACTTGAGATATTGAACTCATTTTTACTGCCCTTACAGAGAAAAAGAAAGACAATAAATATGGGTTATAAGAGAACTACAGAAAATTGTCATCATCATCATCAACTATTTGTGGCTCATGGACAATGTGCATGGATTCTCAATTGCAGTCATTGATCAAAACAGGTAGGGAATGCTGACCTTGGAAATTTTCAATGTAGTGAGAATAGCTAGACAACAAGGTTTACAAATTGTGGTAGAAACTGGGTCATATGTCTACTTGATTGGACAAGTGCTTAATGAGTACAGATATAATTCTCCCTTCTGTTCATCTATATGACTAACGATAATGCAGTTGCCTTCATCAGGCAATATATCTGAAAAGGCTGATAATAGACAAGCATGGATTTTGTGTGCTGGAAATTATAATAATATATTATACAAGGACAACTAGGTGGCACAATGGATACAGTGCTAGGTCTAGAGTCAAGAGGACCTGAGTTCAAATCTGCCCTCAGACACTTTCTAGCTGTATACACCTAGGCAATTCACTTAATCATATTTATCTCAATTTCTTCATCTGTAAAATGATCTAGAGAAGGAAATGGCAACCACTTCAGTGTCTTTGCCAAGCAAATCCAAAATGGGGGTCACAGAGAGTCAGACAAGACTGAAACAATTCAACAATAACAACAAAGAAGACAGGTAAATGACCAAGAATTCATTCCAGTTCTGATACTTTAGAGCTAGAATACATTTCAGAGAGCCTATTATTGAATTTTGTCACTTCGTGGATGAGGAAACCAAGTCCTAGAGACAGAAATAGCAAGATGTGCCTTTGAATCAATACTTTAAGGCAAATTCAGTTAACCAGAATGGTTGGAGATTGAGGAGAGTTCTGAAGACATAACGACCATTGACTAAAGACAGAAATGTGAGGTATGGGCCTATGTGACACTGGAAAATCATGAAGCTACTTCTAGGGTAGAATTCTGTCATAAGTGCAAGTGCAAGGGTTGGCTGCTTCAATGACGAAATCCCTTAGAGGAAGTCTGCCAGTGATAGAAGATTTGAGAAGAAATGCTATTTTTATTATGTTATCTCTGTTTTTATTAATTGTGCTTACTATATATTAATCTCATTTTTTTCTAAGTTTCTAAAGGATTGAAAGAGCTGTCAGCACCCATAAATTACTGGAGGAGGGACAGTGAGGGAGAAGACATTTGGAGGAAGGAAGCTTCAGCGAAGAGGCTGGTACTATTTTCATTACTTTAATTCTCATGTCTATCTCAATTAAATATTTACCATGACATTGCTGTTCCCTTTCTGTTTCTATTAATAGAATGAGCAAGTCAATATTGGATTTTGAATTGATTTCAGAGGCTCTGGTATCTTACACCTGACTTGATGAAGAAACAAAGGTAAGACAAATAAATTACAATAAAAAGTTCTCATGATTTGTACTTGAGACTTATTTTGTTCATAGAATGGAATGTAGTTTTATTTTTTCTTTCTCCTTTTCTTTTCTCATCAAGATATGTAGTTTCATTGGTAGAGCAAACTCTCAGTAAGGAAAATTACCTCTATAAATTCAAATCAATAGCCTGCAACATATTGTCTTAGTGAGATACTTAGGACACTAGAGGTTAAGGGATTTGCCCAGGTTCACATGGAGAGTATGTGTGTGGGGGTGGCAGGAGTGGTTTGAACCCAAGTCTTCATGACTGACAGCAAAACACTATCTTGATTAACTGTGGGTATCATAAAGATAGCAAATAAGTGATGATAAAAAGAAGATGACCTATATGGTGAAGCACAGTCTTGCTATCTCTCTTAATCACAACTCAGTTTCCTTCAAATTGAAGTTAGAAGTCTGTTGTGTCGAATTTTATAATTTCCTTCAAAATACACTGACTTCTTTGACTTCTTTTTCTAATATATTGTCAATCACCTAGACACCTAGGTGGAAGATCAACTTTAGCCTCAGACATATATTAGCTGTATGACCTTGAGAAAGTCACTTAACCTCTTTCTTAGTTTCCACATCTGTAAATGAGGATAATATTAGCACTTACCTTGTAGGGTTTTTGTAAAAATAAAACACATATGCAGCATTTTGTAAACCTTAGAAAGTGAGTTGTGTGTATTAAGTGCCTACTGTGTGCTAGGCATTATGGTAAGTACTAGGGATACAAAGAAAGGCAAAATATAATCCCTGCCCTCAAGGAGCTCACAAACTATGCAGGAGACAACATTTAAGCCTTATGTACAAAAAAGAGGTATATCCAGGATAAATGAAAAAATATTCAACAGAGGGAAACTAGAATTAAGTGGGATTAAGAATGACTTCCTGTAGAAAGTGAAATTTTAGCAGTAACTTCAGGCAAGGGAAGCTGGGATGTGGAGGTAAAGAAGGAAAGCATTCCGTACATGGAGAACAGCTAATAAAAATTCTTGGATTCAGGAGATGGCATGTAATATATGAGGAAAAGCAAGGAGACCAGTGTGTAAGGTGTCAGAATAGAAAGGTAAGAATCTGGGGTGGGGGGAGTGGCAGGTTATGATGGGCTTGAAACAATAGAGGATTTAATATTTGATTGTGAAGGTGATGAGTTGCTGGATTTTATTGATTAAAAGAATTACGTGGTCAGAACTGTGCTTTCGGGAAATAAGTGTGACATATGAGGGGACAATGGACTGGGAGGATAGTGGTACTCTTGGCATTAATGGAGGAGTTTAGAAGAGGGTCAGGTTTGGGAGAAAAGATATTTTCAGCTTTGCACATGTGGATTTTAAGATTTCTATGGAACATCAAATTCAAGATATCAAATAGTTGGAGATGAGAGACTGGAGGTCAGCAGAAAGGTTAGGGCCTGATAAGTAGCTTTGAGAATGATCAGCATAAGGATGATAATTGCATTCATGGGAGCAAATGAGATCACCAAATGAAGTAGTATGAATGGAGAAGAGAAGAGATACAGAGCCTTGTGGGACCACTCACAGTTTGCAATTGTGACAGGATGAAGGGGAAGAAGAGCAGACAGAGGAGTTACATAGACAGTAGCATGAGAACCAGTGAAGTGTAGTGTTCCAAAAACACAGAGGGAAGAGTGTTGAGGAAAAGAGTCATTGACAGTATCAAAGACTGAATGGGGTCAAAAAAGATAAGACAACCAAGGCCATTAGATTTGGCAATTAAGAGTTCATTAGTAACTTTGGGGAGATCAATTTCAGTTGAATGATGTCAGAGGCCAGATTGCAAAAAGTTTAGAAGTCAGTAAGAGGAAAGAAAATGGACATACTTCTTGTAGATGTTCTTCTCAAGGAATGTAGTGAAAAAAGTCAGGAAAAATATGGAGAAATAGTTAACTGAAATGGATGGATCAAGTGAATTTTTTTGAGGACAGAGGAGACATGGCATATGTGTATGGAGTAGGTGAACTTCGAGCTAAGAGAGAGACAGAGAGATTGAGACAGGAACAGAAAGAGAGAGAGAGAGACAGAGACAGACAGACATGCATACACACACATTCACACACACAGAAGAGAAACACACAGAGATAGAGAAATAGACAGAGACAGAAAGAGAGAGAGAGAGGAGGGAGGGAGAGAGGGAGGAAGACAGAGATAGAGAGACAGAAAGAGAGAAAGACAGAGAGACAGAGACACACACAGAAAGAGAGAGAGAGAGAGAGAGAGAGAGAGAGAGAGAGAGAGAGAGAGAGAGAGAGAGAGAGAGAGAGAGAGAGAGAGAGAGAGAGAGAGAGAAGGTAAGTGAAAGTGAGGATGATAAAAAGGAAACTACACTAGAGGAGACAGGCTTGAATCAGATCATTTGTGTATCTAGATTAGCTTTGGCAAAGAGAAGGGCCATCTCATTATATTAGACTGACAGGAAGGAAGGGGTAATGTGAAATGAGAAGGGGAGGAGTGAGCTCTTGGCAAATTGTTTCAACTTTTTAAATTAAAAAACAATAAGTCAACAGTCATAGGTGAGAGGAAAGGGGGAGGAGGTCATGGGGTGTTTGAGGTGAATGGAAATGTTTGAAAGAATCTGTGGTGAGGGGGTAGTGAGATAATTAGTGAGGTGTAAAAGAATTCCCTCACAGTAATAAATGTTCACTTGAGGTTATATAACATAAATTTGTAATCAGAGTAGTTAGCATGCCTTTATAATTTTCTTTATCTTTGTTCAGCAGCCTGTGTGTAGGAGAAAAGGCAATAGATGATAGAAGCGATCCATGGCTGAAACTTGGCAGTACAAGATAAGAAATGCAATAAGAGGCAAGGCAATGAAGAGGAGAGAACAGTGAAGAACTGAACTAGTTCACCAAAGAGTCAAGATGGGAAAAGGTGAGTGAACCTAGGCAGAGGTGTGACCCTGGGGCCTTGAGGACACATGTGACCCTCTAGGTCCTCAAGTGCAGCCCTTTGACTAAATCCAAACTTCACAGAAATTTTTTTTTCCTTTTTGAAGGGGATTTGTTCTGTGAAGTTTGGATTCAGTCAAAGGGCCAGAATTGAGGATCTAGAGGACCACTTGTAGCTTCAGGGCCACAGGGTCCCTATCCCTAAATCCTGGTGCAATGTTGATGGCAAGTGAGAAAAATAAAGTATTGGAAGATTAGAGGTCACAGCATAGACAAAGAACAGTGTTTGGGACTGCAAAGCAGAAGGAGAGGAGCAAGGTCAATGGACTGTGATCAGATAAGGGAATTTGAGACTGCATGAACATGGAAGTAGAATATTTATGAGTGTTAGAAAGATCAATGGTATTATCTTTATATGAAGCTAAGATCATATGAAATGAATAATTTGAGGAATGCTTACAAGGAACAACAGCATCATAAATAGAAAAATCCATATCTTCTGATCCCACCCATACTTACCTGATGAAGGTTATTTATGACATGAAAGTATACTCCACCAGAGAAAGATCTTTACTAATATACCACATGTTCTGGGGCAACAATCTGAAGTCCCATTTGAGTTGACAGTTTGAATCCTGAAGAGCGAAGGTCTTTACATCTTCTCTCAGGAGGTTAGGAGTAGCCTGAAGTAGTTGACGTTATTACTTTAATACAGGCCTGTGCAACCTTTGCCATAAGGGCCATTTGCAGCATGCCAAAGGATTTTAGGCAAGCTGCAAACAATGTATGATCCTCTATGTTTTTCATGCACCATCCGAAATCCTTTGGCAGGCTGCAGGTTGTGCAGGCCTGCTCTAATGCTATAAGTCACATCTCCTCAATAGAATTTTCTTCCATGATTATCAGTTGATATCACTAAATCAGCCTGACATAATTAGCTTTTAGAAAAATGTATCATTGGAATGGTCAGTATAAAATATCTTCCCAAAGATTTGACACATCTTTCAATAAGTACATATATGAAATACAGAGCAAAACAGGTTAAAGTTGAGAGATATGTGGCAAAGTGCTAACTGAGAGCTCCCACAAGTCTTTCTGATGGAATCTTAATGATTCTTCCTTTATATATAGTAGAACTTTCCTACAGGGCTCTTTGTAGAGCAATAAATGTTCATCCAGTGGTATATGCTGACACCAAAAGTTCCAAAGTTTCTGATAGGATGGTGAATGGAAGATGCTAAGTCTTCCAGTATCTGAGGTTCATTAAGTCCTTCTCTCAGCAAAAGGGAAGGAAATCCTTTGCTCATATCCCATTACCCTTTTCTATAGTTTAGCTAAAATGCATTCTTCTGAATTTCTTTTAATCTTTTAGTTTTTGAACTCATCTCCATTAGTTCCTTGGTATTATTCAGGATTTGGAATATTATCACATTTCCTCAAACACTGTGAACTCTCTTCCTGTATAATATGACTTTAGCTGATCAAAAGCTTTCTCCACACTTAGTGTAAAGTCAATGATTGATTGACCAAGTGATTGATATATATTCTCAGTTGGTTAAGCCATCAATGTACAAAATTCCATCGCTTTAAAATGAATTTATTTTCTCAATTAAGCCCCATCTTTATATAATAAAACATATTAAAGTTGAAGAGGGATAACTAGGAAGAATGATAGTCTAGCAGGATGTTTATCCACCAACTTGGAAGGCAAGGGAATACTCAGATCAGATAGTTTGTGTTGTGGTCAATGAATGGCCTTACAAAGGGTAATTTTGGGGAGCTTTAACATATCAGGTATCAAATGTTCTATATGGATCATTAACATGACTCATGGTAGTGAGTCTTCAGTTTTGTCCTTCAAATCAAAACCAAGATCTCAGTGTAGTATCATGAACCTTGATTTAAGATAATTCATGTTAAAGAGCTGACCAATGCCATTCTCTCCAAAAGGCTGGTAATAGGGATAGTCTCGTGGACTTTTTAATACCATTAGTTCCCTGTAACAGTAAGGCAATAATAACAATGTAGATGGTAATTGTCAAAATGCCTATGTAGTTCTATATCGCAAAGTATACAAGACTGTCCACATAGAAGGTAGAAGAAGTAAACCATTTATTCAGACACCAGAGAACCATATCCCACACACCATTTATCCAGTCTATCATAGCAGTAAAACATTTCACACACAATATAGCAACCTGGAGACTTGCCATCCCAAAACCTCTCCACCCCACACTGGGGTCTTCCCCAAAACAAGCTCACAGTATAGCTAAGTCAGCCTATTCAACTCTAATAATCATGAGGGCAGCCATTAGCAGCCATCAGCAGCCATAACATCCTTCCCTCTCTCTCTCTCTCTCTCTCTCTCTCTCTCTCTCTCTCTCTCTCTCTCTCTGTCTCTCTCTCTATCAGCATTTTCCTGTGACATAATTTCCTTTTCCTGTCAGGAAGCTTCTCCTACCACACGTGTCTTAGGCTTCCTGTGATGTGAGCAGGTCACATGGCCTATTAATGGGTGGGAAAGATCTTCAAATCCAAATTGCTACCACATTTGGCCCCAAGATCTTTCTTATCCATTGCATAGGGCAATGGGAATTCTGATATAACTGGTGTCAACAGAACTTTACACAATAATATAATAGAGATAACACAAGTTAAATATATAAAACA
>JAQQSZ010006809.1:0-13490 GCA_028646595.1 Phalanger gymnotis
GATGGGAAGGGAAGAGGGGAGAGAATTTGGAACTCAAGGTTTTAAAAAAATAGGTGTTCAAAAGTAAAAAAGTTTTTTTTTCATGCAACTAGAAAATAAGATGCACAGGCAATGGGGCATAGAGATTTATCTTGCCCTACAAGAAAGGAAGTGAAGGGGGGATGGGAGGGGAATGGGGTGACGGAGGGGAGGGCAGACTGGGGAACAGGGCAACCAGAGTGTACGCCATCTTGGAGCAGGTGGGGGAGGAAATGGGGAGAAAATTTGTATTTCAAACGCCTGTGAAAATGAATGCTGAAAACCAAACATATTAAAAATAAATTAAAAAATACCTCGAAACATAGATAATATTAATACATGGTTTTCTAAGTCACTACGTGCCTGCAAGAATCCTTATGTATGGTTTAGGAGTCCCTATTTCTATTTGAGTTTGACACCTCTGCTCCAAGGAAATCAGAATGTACTAATGCAGACTGACATCTACTCTGCAACCTATAGTCTTAGAGAGTTTCTTATATCTCTGGATCATATTGCTCTGGATCACATAACGTATATTATATGTTCACAAGAATGGGGATTAGATCTCTAATTATAGTTGATGCTTAATAAATACTAGTTGATTAAGTGAATATTGTGTCAAAGGCAGGGTTTAAATCTATGTCTTATTGATTCTGATGAGAGAGCTGTATCCACTGTAACAGGCCACACCTTTAAGGTCAATTATGGTACAGGAAATAGAAGGGAAAATTCCTCAAAGTCAACAGAAAAGGCTTTGTTAATCAGAAGATTATCTACCTACTACTAACTAGTTCATTTGGCTCCCACAAACAAATCAAAGAGACCCACAGAATCTTAGCATCTTTTGAAAGGAACCTGACAGATCAAACTACCACCACTGTAGAATAAATCCCTCTATAACATCCTTGACATGCAGTATAATTCCATATCTGCTCGAACTTTTTCAGTAGTGGAGGGAACGCTACATGTTAATCAATCAATCAGTTAGCAAGTGTTTATTAAGCAAAAATACTTATTGAACAAGTATCTATCACACATTGTGCTGGGTACCAAGGACAGAAAAGATAATAATGAAGCAGTCCTTGACTTCAAGAAGCTTATAACCTATGAGGGGAGCCAAAATATACATAAATTTCATGTGCAAAAATAAATACAGCAGCACACTTTAATTTGGGACAACTCTAACTGCTAAGAAAGCTATCTTTGCTTAAGTTCTGTTCATCTATACTTTTCACCCATTCGCTCTACTTCTGCCCTTTAAAACTACCAAAAGCAAGTCTCTGAACAAAAATCCTCTTGCAAAAATAAGTTCATATCCTAGTCAACAACTCATCTCTAAAATATCTCTAAACACAAAGAATGTGGATAATGTTTTGGAATCTTTTGTAACAAGATGATTAATGTGGACATATCACTAGTGCTTAATAGTAAATACCTGTTGACTAATGAATTGAGATCAAGTGATAAATGTTTTTCAAAGTCCAACAAATAGACCAAAGTAATATAAAACAAAGAGGAAAAGTTCAACTTGAGTCTTAGGCAAGTGCTCAAATATTTGGAGAAATGGTAGACAAAAGGTAAGTATAATAATTAAGTTAACCCTATTTAACATAAGCATATATAATTCTTCCTCCCTTTCCACATACAATCAGTTGCCAAATTCAGCATATTCAGTCTCCACCCTGTCTCTTGCCCTTCTACCCTGTTCTGCCCTCACATGGCTGCCAGGATAGTTCAGGCACTCATCTCCAAACTGGTCTCTTGGCTACTCTCTCCTACCTCTAAGCCATTGTTCATATAGCTGCCTGAATAACCTTCTGAACATATGACTGTGACTGATGGTCACAATATCATCACCCTAATCCAGTACTGAAGGCTCTCCACAATTGGTAGCAACTTAGTTGTCAGGTTTGTTTCTACATTACTCCCTTTCTTTGACTTGACTGTGGGATAACAGGGAAATTAATCTACTGCTGGTGGAAGTGTGAACTGGCTCTACTGTTTTGGAAAACAATTTTAAAGTAGGCAAGAAAAAATAATAAGGTGTTCTCACCCTTTAACCCAGAAACTATTGGGACAATAGTCCAAGGAAAGACCTTAATATACAAAACATTAGTGCAACATTATTTGTGGTAACAAAGAGTTGGAAAGAAAAAGAGTGCCCAATGACTAGGGAATAGCTGCACAATTTAAAGAAATGAAATGGAATGTTACTGCAACAAAGGGAATGACAAATTTGAAGAATTCAGAAGAAAAAGGGAAAAAAGGAAAAACTTACATGAAATGGTGCTGAATGTGAAAGCAAAGTCAAAAGACCAATATACACAATGACTACACTGTAAATAAAGTCAAAACTAAGAGACAACAAATTCAGGTTAAATACAATGGATGATGTTGGTACCATACTATCAAAGTTAAAGTACATATGCAGTCTATTAACAATTAGTAAATAACAAAAGTGTAAAGTGACATACACTATGAGTTATAATCATGTTATTACACAGTTTTACTTAAGTATCATTAAAAAGTGTATCTTATAGGTAGAGTCTGCTTGGGTATCTGTTAGCAAGTTTCTATAGGGTCAAAACAAAGTATTAATACATTTTTCAAAACTAAAAATAAAGGGATCAATTAATTTTAATTAAATATTCAATATAAGCTACTATGTGCTAGGCACTGAGAACACAAAGACAAAAATGAAACCAGCTCAGCCCTCAAGGAGGTGACATTTTACTGGTAGGCAACAACATGTGCACAAATATGCGAACACAAAAGATAAACAAAGCAAATACAAAGAATGAGGAAGGGACAGAGACACTAACAACCGGACTAGATCAGGAAAGGCCTCTTATAGGAGGTGGCTCTTGAAACTTGAAGAAAGCTAGGAATTTCAGGAGGTAAGTAGAGAATGCTCTTCCTTTACTAGAATGGGAAATAGTCTGGCCAAAGAGGGATGGAATATTTACCTATAGTGTAGAATGTACTAGGGGAAGTAATATGGAACCAGCTTAGAAAGATAGTCTGAGGCTAGACTGTCAAGCATTTTAAATGCAAACAAAATTTTATATTTTCTCCTAGAGACAAGAGAGACGCACTGCAGCTTCTTAAGCCAGAGAGGCATAGCAACACCTGTGATTTAGAAATATCAATTTGGCAGCTCTGTAAAGGATGGAAAGTAGAAGGCCTGAAGACAGGGAAACCAATTAGAAAACTATTACAGAAGTACAGAATAGAGGTGGTGAGGGCCTGAAGTAGTGTGGTGGCTGTATGAATAGAAAGAAAGGGACCAGTGTTAACTGTTTTAAGGAGGAACAAGAAGGAATCAACATGACTGGCTATGAGAGTGACAGAGAATAAAAAGGAGATGACAACTCTGAGGTTGTGAATTTGGTGGCTGCAAGAATGGTAAAATCTTGGACATCGGGAAAATCAGAGGTGTGAGTTTTAGGGTAAAGATAAAAAATTTTGTTTTAGATGTAGAGAATTTGAGATGCCTAAGATAAGTCAAGGTGGATATTACTTTTTAAAAAAGCAAAAAATTTTGGGAAGGTGAATCTTGTGTGCAATACATTATCTACTCTATTCCAAAGCAAAAGAAAATAATTTTTCAATCATTTTAGGATTTCGTACCACTGTTCACCCCCATCAGGGAAGATAATCCATCTTGAATTCTCTTTAAAAGTCAAGAACCAAAACATTTTAAAACAGCATCAGGAACATATAACTCACACTTCTGACTTCAGCAAAATATTTAGAGAAAAACTACCTTTTAAATTGCTATTTTGTAAAAAGCACAATAAAATACTTACGGATATCTATCCTTTGTTCAATAGGTAGAGGAGTCACTCTGCTGACAAGTTTTGAAAGGCATGTTGCTGCAAGTAGCTGAGAATAGGATGTCTGCAAAAAATTTTTTTTGCATTTTTAATTAACTTTTACTAGAGCAAATGAAAGAAGAAAGAACAGATCAAATTATTTGTGTTCCAAATCCCAATATTTTGGAATGCGATTTTTTTTCTTTTTCTTTTCACTTTGGTTGCTCAGAAAAATTTTAACCATGTTAAAGGCATGCTATGATCATCAAATTTCTGAGAAAGAAATGTAGTGAGATATGCCACCTCAAATAACTACAAGGAATCACAGAAATGAACTACAGAATCAAAGAAAAGTACAGCTAGAAAATATGAGAACACAGACAAAGACAGGGGCAGCAACTCATCGAAGATCATAAAGCTGATCAACAAAAAAGCAAGAATAACCAGTCTCATGATTCAAAAATTAGCCTGTGTCTGGATAGCAGCAAGATTTTCAATCAGCTTAGAATCATGTAATAAGAATATATCAAGTATATACTTTTTGGATCTCCCCCCCCCCCAAATTTATCAATTTGTTTGTTTTCAGTTTTCAACATTCACTTACATAAGTTTTAAATTTTCTCTCCCTCCTTCTCCTCTCCCTCCCCAAGATGGCTCTACACATACATTCCTATTAAACACATTTTCACATTAGTCATGTAACATAGAAGAATTATAAAGAATGGGAGAAACCATGAGAAAGAAAACAAAACAAAAGAGAAAAGAGTCTGCTTCACTCTGCATTACAACTCCATGGATCTTTCTCTGGATGTGGATGGCATTTTCCATCATGAGTCCTTTGGAAGTTTCAGGTCCTTGCATTGCTGAGAAGGGCTAAGTTTATCAAAACCAGTCCTCGCACACTGTGGCTGTTACTGTGTAATGTTCTCCTGGTTCTGCTCACTTCACTCAGCATCAGTTCATATAAGTCTTTCCAGGTTTTTCTGAAGCCCGCCTGTTCATCATTTCTTATAGCACAACAGTATTCCATTACATTCATATACCACAACTTGTTTGGCCATTGCCCAATTGATGGATGTCTCTTCGATTTCCAGTTCTTAGCCACCATAAAAAGAGTTTCTATAAATATTTTTGTACTTGTGGGTCCTTTTGATACAGCCTTAGAAGTGGTATTGCTGGGTGAAAGGGTATGCACATTTTTATAGCCCTTTGGGCATAGTTCCAAATTGCTCTCCAGAATGGTTGGAGCAGCTCATAGCTCCACCAAGAATGAGTTAGTGTTCCAACTTTCTCATGTCTTCTCCAACATTTGTCACGTTCCTGTTTTGTCATGTTAGCCAGTCTGATAGGCATGATGTGGTACCTCAGCGTTGTTTTGATTTGCATGTCTCTAATCAATAGTGATTTAGAGCATTTGTTCATATGACTACAGATAGCTTTAATTTCTTCCTCTGAAAACTGCCTGTTCATTTCCTTTGGCCATTTATCAATTAACTTATATTCTTGTAAATTTGACTCAGTTCTCTATATATGTGAGAAATGAAGCTTTTCTCAGAGACACTAGTTATAAAGATTCTTTCCCAGTTTTCTGATTCCCTCCTAATCTTGGTTTCAATGGCTTTGTTTGTACAAAAACTTTTCAATTTAATGTAGTCAAAATTATCAATTTTGCATTTCATAGTGCCCTCTATCTCTTGCTTGGTCATAAATTCCTCCATTCTCCATAAATCCAACCAATAAACTATTCCTTGCTTCCCTAATTTGTTTAGTATCAGCCTTTATACCTAGATTGTATACCCATTTGGACTTTATTCTGGTATACGGTGTCAGACATTGGTCTATGCCTAGTTTCTGCCATGCTATTTTCCAGTTTTCCCAGTAGTTTTTGTCAAACAGTGAGTCCTTATCGCAGAAGTGGGGGCAGGGGAGGCATGGCTCTTTAGGTTTATCAAAAAGTAGATTGCTATAATCATTGACTTCTATATCTTGTGCACCTAACCTATTCGACTGATCTACCACTCTATTTCTTAGGCAGTACCAAGTGGTTTTGATGATCACTGCTTTATAATACAGTTTAAGATCTGGTATGGCTAGGCCACCTTCCCTCGCATTTCTTTTCCTTAATTCTCTTGACATTCTGAACCTTTTGTTCTTCCAGATGAATTTTGATATTTTTTTCTAGCTCTATAAAATAACTTTTGGTAATTTGATTGGTATAGCACTGAATAAGTAAATTAATTTAAGTACAATTGTTATTTTTATTATATTAGCTCAGACTACCCATGAGCAACTGATGTTTTTCCAATTATTTAGATCTGACTTTATTTGTGTGAAAAGTGTTTTGTAATTGTGTTTATATAGTCCCTGGGTTTGTTTTGGCAGGTAGACTCCCAAATATTTTATAATGTCCACAGTAACTTTAAATGGAATTTCTCTTTCTATCTCTTGCTGTTGGGCTTTGTTAGTAACATGTAGAAATGAAAATGATTTATGTGGGCTTATTTTATATCTTGCAACTTGTTAAAGTTGTTTATTATTTCAAGTAGTTTCTTACTTGATTTTCCAGGATTCTCTAAGTATATCATTATATCATCTTGCAAAGAATGATAACTTAATTTCTTAGTTTCCCATGTACCACTGAGAAAAAGGTATATTCCTTTGTATCCCCATTCAGTTTTCTCCAGAGGTCTATCATATCAACTTTTTCTAAAATTCTATTTACCTCTTTAACTTCTTTCTTGTTTATTTTGAGGTTAGATTCATCAAGTTCAGAGAGGGGAAGGTTGAGTTTCCCCACTAGTATAGTTTTGCTGTCTATTTCTTCCTGTAACTACCTTAACTTCTCCTCTAAGAGCTTGGATGCTATACCACTTGGTGCATATATGTTTAGAAATGATATTACTTCATTGTCTATAGTGCCTTTTAGCAGGATATAATTTCCTTCCTTATCTTTTTAATTAGATCTATTTTTGCTTTTGCTTTGTCTGACATTAGGATTGCTACCTCTGGTTTTTTTACTTCAGCTGAAGCATAATATATGCTACTCCAGCCTTTTACCTTTACCCTGTGTGTATCCCCATTTCAAATGTGTTTCTTGAAAACAACATATAGGATTATGTTTTTTAATTCATTTTGCTATCTGCCTCCATTTTATGGGAGAGTTCATCCCATTCACATTCACAGTTATGATTACTGTGTCTTTCTCTCCATCGTATTCTCTCTGCCATTTATGCTTTTATTTCTCCCTTCTCCCTTCCCCTCCTCAAAAGAGTTTTGCTTTTGACCACTGCCTCCCTCAATCTTCCCTCCCTTCTATCAGTCCCCCTCACTTTTCTTTTCCTTTTCCCTTACTACTTCTTTTCTTGATTCTAACCACCCCCTCCTATTTCTTTCCCCGTTCTCCTCCTACTGCCTGTAGGGCAAGTTAGATTTCTATACTTAACTGAGTATGTTATTGTATTGTTAATGTATCTTTGCTTAATTTGAAGATCTTCCCATCCATTAATAGGCCCATGTGATCTGCTTAAGTCATGTGGAAGCTTGTCACATGTGGTGGGAGGAGCTTGCTGAAGGAGTGGAACAGGAAAAGGTGGAACAGGAAGGAAGTTAGTCAAAGAAGTTAGAGTGGTGGGAGAGAGTGGAAGCAAGCAAGGAGGCAGCTAGGATTGTGAGTGTTTGTGGGAAGGTCCAAGCAGGGGGAAGTTGCTCCCTGCTGTGATAATGTATATTAACTTTTTTGTTGCTACAATGGATTTGGTTTGCTGGTGTGGGGATACAGTTTTCTGGAGTCTGAATAAATGTTTTGCTTCTGTCTTCTATATGGAGAACCTTTTATTTTGTGATTCTGAAGCAAGTAATATTCATTGTCACCATCAGAGCTATGAATATTGCCTTGACAACACATTTGGCATCATGCACAGGATCGCAAAGTATCAGATCTCTATGTAGAGGCAGAAGGGCTTTAGAGGAAGAAATGGAGATCCCAGGATGGGAGGATTTGCCTTATTCCTCCCCAGAGAGGGAATGGGCTAAAAGCACTGGACCCTGTGAAAACAGGGGAGAATCTAGAGATTTAGGAAGATGTTTGCAAGGAATACCAATAAAACCAGAGAAGGAACTGGCAGGGGCGCATAGGAAAGGCTGGATTTTGCTAACAGGCTATTGGCTTATGTGTGAAAGCAGAGACAAATTGTTGTAGGAGAAAATTCAGATGGAAAGGGAGTAGGCTGAGCCTAGTTACCATGATGAGGACTGCTAGGAGAGTGCGTGGATGGAAAATGAAACAATGTTAGGTAAAGCTCCTCAGGGAGACATACATCTGATACTAAGAAGAAAGCAGGAGAACCAGGAGGGACAACACAGTGTTAATAGAGGTACTTGAGGATTTTACTCAACAGGAAGTCACAGATATTTTGAGTTGGTTCACCCAAAGGATGGGAGAATCGTTAGTGTCTTGGATGGTGAGAATCAGTGATGAAGGGGCCAGAGGAGTATAGGTAGATAGTGTAGACTGCTTGAAATTCATAGGTATTAGTCAGAATCTTTTTGTACAGCAAGCTTTTAGGGATTACCATATGCAAGGAGGTAACAATATGATTATTCTGTTAGCTTTAGCAGCACAAAGAGGCAACAGAGAGTATCCTACTGACTCTATGTGGCCTAGTGGAGACAGACCCTGGTATTCACTTAGCAACTATATGAGAAAGTTAAAGGAGGAAGCAATGAAGACAGCAATAATGACCAGAAATGTTGAAGTTTGTTATGTTACCCCTTAGCAGTTTCTGATAGAAATGTAATAGTGGAGATGATTCCTCCTACTTATAAGCACCTAATTCTGACTCTACTAATTGGGGAAATAGGGCACCCTCTTACGGAGGTACTAGATAAGATTTCACAGTGAAGTAACTTAGGGGACTGGGGAAAAGATGAATTTCCAGGAGAAAGAAGAATAAATATCCAGCACATTCAAAGTCAGAATAGACTGAAAAGAAGACATATTGAAAGCAGGGGTAGATTTTGGAAGAATAGATGGTATTCCAACTAATGAGTTATACAAAATGTACCTAGAAAGGGGGCTTAATAGTAGACAGAATAGAGAAGTAAGAACTGCCCCTACAGATCTTCCTGAATCCTTGCATCCAAGTCTGTCACACCTTCAGGGAGAGTGGGAAACAGGCTGAATCCCAGCTCAGATTAAAGAAATACACAGACCCCATATCAATTTGACTATATATTGGAAAAATGGATCAAACACTGTAACTAGGGAGCTAATGGTTATTGGGGCAGAGGTCGACCTTATATATGCAAACCCTGATAAGTTTAAACATAGAACTCCTGTTATCATCACAGGCCTAGGAGGCACTGAAATATCAGCCAAACAAGTCAAACTAATGATGAAAACTGGACAATTACCTACAAAATAATATATTGTGGTAATTGTATCAATTCCTGAATACATCACTGGAATAGATATATTGAAAGGTATGACTCTAAATTTACCTGAGGGGAGATACCAATTTGGAGTAAGGAAGACAAGAATTAATACAGTTTTAGTGGGAAAAATAAAAATGGACCCAATTACTTTACCTGAACCTTCTGAAATAATTACTTTAAAGCAGTACTGTGTGCCAGGTAGACAAGATGAAATTACCAATACTATAAAGGAAGAGTGTTAATCCCTACAACCACCTGATGGAATAATCCTATCTGGCCAGTCCAAAAGTCAAATGGGACATGGAGAATTGCAGTGGACTATAGACAATTGAATAAAGTGACTCTTCCCTTGTATGCTGCTGTTCCAGATACTGTTACCTTAATAGAAAGGATCCAGAAATATGATGGGACTTAGTACACAGTTATTGATTTAGCCAATGCTTTCTTTACAATCCAAATAGATTCTAAACAATGGTACCAGTTGGCTTTCACTTGGCAAGGCCAACTATATACTTTTACATGCTTGCCATGAGGATATCTGCATAGTCCCACTATTTGTCATAGGATTGTGGCTGAACATTTGGATGAATTAGAGCTACCTGATGTACAGCTTACCCACTACATAGATGATATTATGATACAAGGAAAGAAACTTAAAAGAAGTGGAGAAGAGCTTTGACACTTTTAATTGAGCATGTAAAATGCAAAGAATGGGAAATTAACCCTGCAAAGACTCAAGGGCCAGCTCAAACCATAAAATGTTGGGGTATATGAGAGAATAAGGGGCTGGGAGAGATTATTCCACGAGGCCAACAAAAGATTCAGGATTTTCCTGTCCCTACCAATAAGAAAGAGTCTCAAAAGTTTATAGGATTATTTGGATGTTGGAGGCATCACATTCCACATCTAAGACAGATTCTGAAACCCTTATAGAAAGTTACTAGCAAAAAATATGAATGTGATTGGGGACTTGAGCAGAGTAAAGCCTTTGAAGAAGCCAAGGCTGCTATATAATTGGACCTAGATTTATGGCCTATGCAAAGTGGCCTGGTGGCATTACAAGTGACTGTACAGGATGAATACGCAAAATGGAGTTTATGGCAAAAACAACAAAGCCAAAATATGCCCTTAGGATTTTGGTCTAGGAAACTTCCTTCACCTGGAGTTCAATATTCCCCTTTTGAAAAGCAGTTGTTAGCTGCATATTGGGCTTTGGTAGAGACTAAACAACTGACTGTGGACCATGAAGTAATCCTAAGACCTAGAATCCCAATTATGACCTGAGTGATGAGTACCCCAGCTTCTCACAGAATCGGACATGCACAAGGGGCTAGCATAAATTAAATGGAAATGGTATATTCAAAATAGATCTAAAGCAGGCAAAAGCGGAGTTTCTGCTTTACGTGAATCTATAGCAAACATAGATACTGTGGGAAATGACACACCCCCTGAACCAAAGCAACAGTTGGTATCCTTGGTAAAATGGAATGAGGGATATGATGGATTAATTAAAGAACAAAAGAAACATGCATGGTTTACTGATGGGACAGCAAACTATTTGGGCCATAAAAGATATTAGAAAGCAGTAGCCTTTAACCAATGTACTAGGTGGACTTTGGAAAGTACTGGGATAAGTGGAAGTAGTCAGTATGCTGAACTTATGGCAGCACATCAAGCTATCAAAACAGAGAGGGGAAGACAGTTTAATATATTCACTGATTCGTGGGCAATAGCTAATGGGTTAGTTACATGGACACCCATGTGGAAAAATGAAAATTAGCAAATTCATGGCAAACAAGTGTGGAGCAAAGAATTATGGGAAGATTTGTGGGACATATCTCTGGTTACTAATTTGTCAGTTTTTCATGTAGATACTCAGGTGGCCCTCACCATGCCAGAATACAAGTACAATGCACATGCTGAGTGACTAGCAAAGATTGCTTCTCAACATATTGTCCTTACTCTGACACCAACTGATGATCTGGTACTAACAAAATGGGTCCATCAAACTGCTGGTCATTTAGGGGTCCAGGCCACAAGATAGAGGTATTAGTATCTTAAAATGAATAGCAGAGGAACGTCATATATGTCAGGTAGTAACTGGAGAGATAGCAAAGGGAAAAAGTTGCAGCCCAAATATGGCAGATAGATTATACTGAACCCCTACTCCAAGATAAAGGATGTAAATTTACATGTACTTGTGTTGACGTCTATTCAGGTGTACTAGTGGCTTGTCCTTAAAAGAACGCAACCCAGAAAAATACCTATAAAACTCTAGGTATCACAAGTCTGTATTATGGAACCCCAATGCAGATTCAAAGCAACAATGAGTCACATTTCAAAGGTAATGAAATGAAGAGATATTGTATATTAAACAATACAGAATGGATGGATTGTATTCCATATTATCCACAAGCATCTGTGTTAACTGAAAGAATGAATGGATTATTGAAAGAATAGTTAAGGAAATTAAGTTATAACAATTCATATCAACATTGGAAGAATATTTTGTTTACTTCTTTACATAATTTTAAATAACAGACCACTGGGAGGAAGTACACCTCTAGCCAGAATGACAACCCCAAATCTGCAAATTAGAAAACAGCAAACACAAGGGGCGGAGCAAAGATGGCCACATAAAAGCAGCATCTTACTGGACCTCTCTCACAAGTTTTATCAGATTCCTATAAAAAAGTGAATCTGAGAAGATTTGAGAGAGTTAGAAACAGCGAGCAGTCTGAGTGAGGCAAATTTCCAAGCCAGTAGAGTCCAAAAGGCCAACAGGATGAATCTGTAGGCTGGGAGAGCGCTCAGCATGAGGAGTGCTTCAAACAGCACAAAAGCAGAAGCAGCTGTGGAAATCAATGTGTGAGACAGGCTGGGAGAAAGCTGGGCACTCGAAACCGGTGGAGATCCCCAGGCTTCCCAACACACGACAGCAGTCTGTGGAAGCTAAGAGAGGCACCAGTGAAACATCTCTGGCCGTGAGACATTAACTCCTGAGGCTTGCAGCCCAAAGGTATGAAATGCAGCCTTCTTGAATTTCTGGGAGACATAATGGCCGGGTAAACGGCTCCAATCCCTACCCCCCTGACCCAGAGAATTCCTCGGGAAAAAATACTGGAATAGAGGAGACAGAAGTGGGGCTTCAGTGGCCAAGCAGTGGGAGTTCCTGAGTTCCAGAGGGGCAGAGCCAGCAGGGGTCAACACCAGGAGCCCAGATGTACTCTTGCACCCCCAGGGGAAGAGGCAGACACCAGCACAAACAACAAACAGTTGAGACCATTGTTGAAGAGCAACAGTGCTGGAGAGCAGCCCCAGGGGAAGAGGAGACATCAGGCAGCCAGACCCTTCCCCCACACCTCAAGAAACTGAAGGCTAGAATACACAAAGCCAGTAACTAGACTCATAATCCCCAGAATAAGAAACCTGGGACAGTGAGCCCTGAGACCCCAAAGCAGAAATTCATTGTAAAGCCAGGAAAAGGCTAACCAACATGAAGAACACAAAAAAACTGAAGACCATTGATTCTTTTTATGAAGACAGGCATGAACAAAATACCAATTTGGAAAAGGAGAGCAATGACACTATACCCACATCTGATACCTCAAAAGGGAATGTGAACTGGCCTCAAGCACAAAAAGCATTACTGGAAGAGCTAAAGGAAGATTTTAAAAATCAAATTAGGGAGGTAAAAGAAAAAATGGAAAAAATGGAAGAAGAGGTAAGGGGGTAGTAGAAAAGGGTAAATTACATCAAATGAAGAGTCACAAAAATGCATTATAGTAGAGGGAAAGAAGGGAGGGAGAAGAGCAGCATTTGAGCTTTACTGTCATTGGATCTGGTTCAAGAAGGGAATAACATATGCTGATAAGTATAGAAATCTAACTTGTCCTACAGGCAGTAGGAGGGGAAAGGGGGAAAAAAGGGAGGGGCGTGGTCAGAAGGGAGGGAAGAAGTAGCAAGTAGAAAACGGTAAGGGAGGGGAAGCAAGAGGGAGGGTAAATTGAGGAAAGCAGCGGTCAAAACAAAACTTTGTTGAGGAGTGGAAGGGGAAAGGGAGAAATAAAAGCATAAACGGGGGGAAATAGGATGGAGAAAAAGATGCTGATAGAAATTATAACTGTGAATGTGAATGGGGTGAACTCTCCCCTAAAATGGAAACAGATAGCAGAATGGATTAAAAACCAGTAGAGCTAGGATTAAAGCCAAGGATCACCTACC
>JAQQSZ010006810.1:0-13490 GCA_028646595.1 Phalanger gymnotis
GTTCTCGTTGGTCCACGGTCTGCTGCGCCGCGCCTCGCGCACTGGGCTCTGCTTGGCTCAGCTCCGCTCCCCTCAGCTGGGAGCTGGGAGTTGCATGCGGGACAGACCTTACCCCGAGACCATCCAGGCTATCCTGGGCTGGAGCCCTGCTTCCCTCTGCCACTTTGTGGGTTCTGCAGTTCTAGAATTGGTTCAGAGCCATTTTTTTATAGGTTTTTGGAGGGACTTGGTGGGGAGCTCACGCCAGTTACTGCTTTCCAGTCGCCATCTTGGCTCCGCCCCCCGGGTGTACACATTTTTATAGCCCTTTGAGCATAGTTCCAAATTGCTCTCCAGAATGGCTGGATTAGTTCACAACTCCACCAACAATGTAACAATGTTTAAATTTTCCCATATCCTCTCTAGCATTTATCATTTTCCTGTTTTGTCATGTTAGCCAATCTGACAGGAAAGATGTGGTACTTAAGAGGTGTTTGGATTTGCATTTCTCTAATCAATAGTGATTCAGAGCATTTTTTCATATGCCTATAGATATCTTTAATTTCTTCCTCTAAAACTGCCTGTTCCTATCCTTTGACCATTTCTCAATTGGGGAATGACTTGTATTCCTATAAATCAGGCACAGTTCCCTGTATATTTTAGAGATGAGTCCTTTATCACAGACACTGCTCATACAGATTTTCTCCCAATTTTCTGCTTTCCTCCTAATCTTTGTTGCATTGGCATTTTTAATAAAAAAAAACCTTTTCAATTTAACATAATCAAAATTATCCATTTTGCATTTTGTAATGCTCTCTATCTCTTGTTGTGTCATGAATTCTTTCCTTTCCCATAAATCTGATAGGTAAACTATTCTTTTCTCTCCCAAATTGCTTATAGTATCAGCCTTTATTCCTAAATCGTGAACCCATTTTGACTTTATTTTGGTATGCGGTGTATAATGTTGGTCTATGCCCAGTTTCTGCCCTACCATTTTCCAATTTTCCCAGCAGTTTTTGCGAGATAATGAATTCTTAGCCCAGAACCTGGCCTCTTTGGGTTTATCTAAGAGTAGATTGCTATAGTCGTTGACTTCTCCATGTTGTGTATCTAACCTATTCCACTGATCCACCACTCTGTTTCTTAGCCAATACCAAGTAGTTTTGATGACTGCTGCGTTATAGTACAGTTCCCTATCTGGTATGGCTATGCCACCTTCCTTAGCATTTCTTTTCATTATTCCTTGGATATTCTGGACCTCTTGTTCTTCCAGATGAATTTTGTTATTATTTTTTCCAGCTCTGTAAAACAATTTTTTGGTGGTTTGATTTGGATGGCACAGAATAAATAAATTAATTTAGGTAAAATTGTAATTTTTATTATATTAGCTCGACCCTAACCACAAGCAACTGATCTTTTCCCATTTATTTAGATCTGACTTTATTTGCATGAAAAGTGTTTCATAGTTATGTTCATATAGGCCCTGGATTTGTCTTGGCAGGTAGACTCCCAAATACTTTATAGTGTCTACAGTAACCTTAAATGGAATTTCTCTTTCTATCTCTTGCTGTTGGGCTTTATTAATAATGTATAGGAATGCCGAGGATTTATGTGGGTTTATTTCATATACTGCAACTTTGCTCAAGTTGATTACTATTTCAAGTAGTTTTTTATTTAATTCTCTAGGGTTTTCTATGTAAATCATCATATCATCTGCAAAAAAAATTATAATTTAGTTTCTTCTTTGCCTATTTCTAATTCCTTCCATTTCTTTTTCTTCTCTTATTGCTAAAGCTAACATTTCTAGTGCCAAATTGAATAATAGAGGTGATAATAGACATCCTTGCTTCACCCCTGATCTTACTGGGAATGCATCTAGCTTATCCTCATTACATATAATGCTTGCTGATGGTTTTAGGTAGATACTATTTATAATTTTAAGGAAGGCTCCATTTATTCCTATGCTCTCTAGTGTTTTCAGTAGGGATGGGTGTTGTATTTTGTCAAAGGCTTTTTCTGCATCTATTGAGATGATCATATAGTTTCTGCTAGTTTTGTTGTTGATATGATCAATTATGCTAATAGTTTTCCTAATATTGAACCAGACTTGCATTCCTGAAATAAATCCTACTTGGTTGTAGTGTATTATTCTCGTGATAAGTTGCTGCAATCTTTTTGCTAATATTTTATTTAAAATTTTTGAATCGATATTCATAAGGGAAATTGGTCTATAATTTTCTTTCTCTGTTTTGACTCTACCTGGTTTGGGTATTAGTACCATATCTGTGTCATAAAAAGAATTTGATAGGACTCCTTCTTCACCTATTTTACCAAATAGTCTATAAAATATGGGAACTAATTGTTCTTTAAATGTTTGATAGAATTCATATGTAAAACCCTCTGGCCCTGGAGATGTTTTCCTAGGGAGCTCATTGATGGCTTGCTCAATTTCTTTTTCTGAGATGGGGTTATTTAGGTATTTTACTTCCTCTTCTGTTAACCTGGGCAATTTATATTTTTGTAAATATTCATCCATTTCCCTAAGGTTGTCACTCTTATGGGCATACAATTGGGAATAATCATTCCTAATTATTGTTTTAATTTCCTCTTCATTTGGAGGTAAATTCACCCTTTTCATTTTTGATACTGGTAATTTGGTTTTCTTCTTGCTTTTTTTTAATCAAATTGACCAGAGGTTTATCAATTGTATTGTTTTTTTCATAAAACCAGCTCTTAGTCATATTTATCAAAATAATAGTTTTCTTGATTTCAATTTTATTAATCTCTCCTTTGTTTTCAGTATTTCTAATTTGGTATTTAATTGGGGATTTTCAATTTGTTGTTTTTCTAGCTTTTTCAGTTCCATGCCCAATTCATTGATCTCCTTTTTATGTATTTTGCTCATGTAAGCATTTAGAGATATAAAACTTCCCCTAAGAGCACTTTTGCTGCATCCTGTAAGTTTTGATGTTTTCTCATTATTGTCATTCTCTTGAATGAAGTTATTGTTTGTATGCTTTATTCTTTGGCCTACTCATTCTTTAGGATTAGATTATTTGTTTTCCAATTAATATTTAGTTTATTTTTCCATGGTCCTTTATTACAAATAATTTTTATTGCATCTTGATCTGAAAAGGATGCTTTGACTACTGTTGCCTTTCTGCACTGGATTGTGAGATTTTTATGCCCTAGTACATGGTCAGTTTTTGAGTAGGTGCCATGTACCACTGAGAAAAAAGCATATTTCTTTTTATCTCCATTTGGTTTTCTCCATAGGTCTATCATATCTGCCTTTTCTAAAATTCTATTCACTTCCTTAACTGCTTTCTTGTTTATTTTGAGGTTAGATTCATCAAGTTCAGAGAGGGAGAAGTTGAGGTCCCCCACTAGTATAGTTTTGTTGTCTATTTCTTCCTGTAACTTCCTTAACTTCTCTTCTAAGAATTTGCATGCTATACCATTTGGTACATATATGTTAAACAATGATATTGCTTCATTGTCTATGGTGCCTTTTAGCAGGATATAGTGTCCTTCTTTATCTCTTTTAATTAGATCTATCTTTGCTTTTGCTTTGTGTGAGATTAGGATTGCTACCCTTGCTTTTTTTACTTTAGCTGAAGCACAATATATTCTATTCCAGCCTTTTACTTTTAACCTTTGTGTATCCCTGTTTCAAATGTGTTTCTTGTAAACAGCATATTGTAGGATTACAGTTTTTATTCCATTCTGCTATCTGTTTCTGTTTTATGAGAGAGTTCATCCCATTCACAGTTATAATTATTATCTGTGTCTTTTTCTCCATCCTACTTGCCCTGTTTATGCTTTTATTTCTCCTTTCTCCCTTCCACTCCGTGAAAGAGTTTTGCTTTTGACCACCATCTTCCTCAGTTTTCCCTCCCTCCCTTCTGACCACCCCCCTCCCTTTTCTTTCCCCTTTCCCCTCCTACTGCCTGTAGGACAAGATTATGTCTATACTTATCAGAGTATGTTATTCCCTTCTTGAACTAAGATGAGAGCAAAGCTCAAATACTGCTCTTCTCTCTCCTTTCTTTCCCTCTACTATATGTAATTCAAGAAAACCATTAAATTAACAAATAAAACTAAGAGCTGATTTTATGAAAAAAAAATCGATAAACCTTTGGTCAACTTAATTTAAAAAAAAAACCGAATTACCATATACTATATGCATTCCCTCTACTATGTTTTTGTGCCTCTTCATGTGATATAATTTACACTTTTCTACTACCTCCTTACCTTTTCTCCCAGAACCATCCCTTTATATCTCTTAATTATGTTTTTTATCATCATTTCAGTTATTTTATACTGACACCAAGAGTCTATGTATATCCCTTTCAATTGTCATAATAATTGTACTATTCACAAGATTGATACACACATATACATATACATAAATATATATATATACATACGAATACATATATAAGACATATAAAACAATATAATCCTATATAAGGGTGTAAATAATTTGCCTTATTGATTAACAAGGGTTTTTTTTTTTGGCAGGGCAATTGGGGTTAAGTGACTTCCCCAAGGTCACACAGCTAGTGCATGTGTCAAGTGTCTGAGGCCAGATTTGAACTCAGGTCCTCCTGACTCCAGGGCCAGTGCTCTACTCACTGTGCCACCTAGCTGCCCCTAACAAGGGCTTTTTTCTCCCCATTTACCTTTTTATGCCTCTCTTGAGTTTTGTATTTGAAGATCAAATTTTCCATTGAGCTTTGGCCTTTTCATCAGGAAGGTCTGGAATTCCCATGTTTCATTGAATGTCCATCTCCCCGCCTGAAAAATTATGCTCAGTTTTGAAGGGTAGTTGATCCTTGGTTGTAGTCCAAATGCCTTTGACTTTCAGAATATCATATTCCAATTTCTCCTGTCATTTAATGTAGAAGCTGCAAGATCCTCTGTGATCCTGACTGTAGTTCCAAGATATTTGAATTGTTTAATTCAGGCTTGCCCTGATAATTCTGGAATTTGGCTATAATATTTCTTGGAGTTATCAATTTGGGATCTCTTTCAGGGGGGAATCAGTGGATTCTTTTGATGAGTATTTTACCCTCTAGTTCTAAGACCTAGGGGTAGTTATCCTTGATGATTTCTTGGAAGATACTGTCCAGGCTCTTTTTTTTCATGGCTTTCTGGTAGACCAATAATTCTTAGATTTTCTCTCCTCGATCTACTTTCCAGGTCAGTTGTTTTTCCAATCAGATGTTTCACATTTTTTTTCTATTTTTTCATTTTTTAGATTTTGTTTGACTGATTCTTGATGTCTCATAGAATCATCAGCTTCTATTTGCCCAATTCTAATTTTTCACGTATAGTTTTCTTCCTTCAGCTTCTTTATCTCCTTTTCTATTTGGTCGATTTTACCTTTCAATGAGACATTTTCTCCATTTATATTCTGAATCTCCTTAACCATTTCACTGATTTTACTTTTTAAAAATTTGTTTTCATCAGTGAATTTTTTTCCATTTTTTCTTTTACCTCTCTAATTTGTTCTTAAAGTCCTCCTTGAGTTCTTCCAGGAATGTTTTTTGGGCTGGACAGCAGTTCACCATTCCCTTTTGAGGTTTTAGATGTGGGTATAATGTCCATGCTGTCCTCTTCTGAATTGGTATTTTGATCTTCTCTGTCCCTGTAATATGAATCAATGATCTTTGGCTTTTTAGTGTGTTTTTTCATGGTGTTTTTATTTCCTACTAGCTTCTAAAGTGGATCTCTGCTTCTGAGGCTCAGGGGGCTTTGTCCCAGACTTCTCGTGTTGGGATCTGTGGGACTACTCACTGGCTTCATGTGCTATGGCCTCTGGTTTTGTGAGGTGTGGGGGAGCAGTGGTCTGGCTGCTGGAAGTCTCCCCTTCCCTGGGACTGCTCTACACCATGAAGGGGTCTCAGCTGTTGTCTATGTTGCCGTCTGCCACTTACACTGGCTGTGCAAAGGCACATCTGGGGTACTGTTGTTGATGTTTGCTAGCTCCACCTCCTGGGGCTCAGTAATTCTCGTTGTTCTGCTGAGGCGGGGCCCGCTGAGACACTTCTCTTCTAGTCTCCTTCTGCCACCACAAGAAGGGCCCTCTCCCTAACTTCTCTCACTAAAAGGCTACTGGAGCCCCACTTCTGGCTCCTCTGTTTCTCCCTAGGGAGTATTCTCTGGGTGAAGAAGAGAGGGATGAGAGCTGATTTTCCTGGCCATCATGGCTCCTGGGAGTTCAAGAAGGCAAGTTTCAAACCTTTAGTCTGTGGGCTGGAGGCCTCCAGGGCAGCTGCTCCCGTAGCCACAGGTTCTGTACTGGTGTCTCCTGTAGCTCTGACAGAGTCCTGTCCTGGGCTGAGAGGCTTGGGGCTCAATTGCTGCAGTATCGGGTACTTTGGCCCTGGGCCTGCTCTTGTTTCTATGTCGAGCTCACCCAGCACTCTCCCAGACTGGAGACTGGCTGGGTTCCTCTGCTGTTCTGGGTTGGTGTGGTCTAGTGCCATTCTGCCTGCCCCATGCTCCTGTCCCTCTCAGTCTACTAGTGGCTTCTAACTCTCTCAGATCTCCTCAGATTCACTTTTTTAGACATATCTGATAGAATTTGTGAGAGAACTCCAGTAGTTCCCTCCTTTCACAGCTCTATCTTGGCTCTGCCCCCCAAATATTTTTAAAGAAAAACATACTGTACATAATAGAGATTTGTAGTTTCACGCGTAATTCTCTTTTTTTTTTTGAATATGGAAATGTTCATTTTATGTAGTATTTGTAAAGTCCAGAATTTTTAAAAAAAACTTAAAGAACTATGTTCTCTTTTGGAGAGAAAAGAAAAAAAGATAAATAAAATCTGGGGGAACTGATCCACAAAAACTATAACTTCAGAGATTCCTACAAGCAGTAGAAGAACTGAAAAATGATTACCTGATAAGTTCTAAACCATCAAGCCTTTTACTACCTATAATTAACATTTAAAGTGTTTACATATGTAAATATTTGTATGTGTGGACCTATAATTTAATTCACATCACCTACTTGTAATGTGGAACCTCAAAATATAATGGCAATGCCTTTGTAACATAGTCTGACTGACCTGTGATTTCACTGGTTTAGGTAACCCCCAGAGGAAACTCCCTTAATCATTGCAGATTGGCAACTGTCTGTTTGGGGCATTAAAATATGAAGTGATTTTCTCAGAGTCACATAATCTGTAAGAGGTGGGACTTGAACCCTGGTCTTCTGGATTTTAAAGCTAGCATTTTATCCACTATGCCATATTGTCTCTATAATAAATATAAATTACCAATACTGACACAATAGAAAAGCAATGATTTAAACAGACCAATCTCAAAGGAAGAAATGACAAATCATCAACAATTCACAAAAGAACAATATGGTTTCTCATATAATTTTATTAGTAAATTTTTTTCCAAATGACCAAGAAATTATAATCCCTTTGTGGTTGGGGGAGATGGTGGGGTAAAGTGAAGGGTTTTTTTTTAAAGGATGAGAGCCATCAAGTCAGTGGATAAAGAAAGGCTGCAGATTGGGAAGAGTGGAAAGAGATCAAATGGGCAAGAAGAGTTGGCCTGGGTAAGGAGAAGGTTCACCACATCTTCTGAGAATAGGGAATGAGACTGAGCTGAAGTGCGGCAATGAAGAGGAAAGGGAGATCACAATGAATGACCTCAATTTTTTTGGTTAAATTTTTCAGTAAAGTATGAGAAGTCCTGAGAGGGACAGAAAAAGGGATGATATATTGTTAAAAAAAGAGGAAGAAGAGAAGATTTGAAACAACCACTGTGGGGAGTAATATGATAAACTTAGACATAAAGAAGAGCTACAAAAACTAAGAAAATTGAATAATGTACTTTTTCAGTTGTGATGGTAAAATGACTTTGTTTCTATTTCATAAATAGAATAAATTCTTAAGGAATAGTTGGATGTGCTTGATTACATTAAAGTAAAAGGGAAATATTTATAGAAAATGTTAGGGATTAAAAACTTGACATCTAAAAATACAGATATATGAGAATAGTTAAACATTTAAACAGACAATTCCCAGTTTCTGCTGGATAGTCAGGGAATATGAATAGATAGTTTACAAAATAGGAAACAGAAATTACTGATAATCTCTTGAAAAAAGTTTAACTTTACTAATAATCAAAGGGATGCAAATTATAACAACTCCAAGGTCCCACCTCACATCCATCAAATTGGCAAAATAATTTAAGGTAATAAAACTCAATGATGGCAGAGATGTGAAAAAACATACATGCTTTCATTGCTAGTAGAATTGCAAACTATTAGAATTTGGTGGGGGCGGTTAATCTAGCAGTAAAAGTTACAAAAATAATCACATTTTTGATGCCTTAATTTCTAGAGGGAACTAGGTATCATCATAGTTAGAGTGCTGAACTTAAGAGTCAAGAAGACATGAATTCAAATCTTGCCTCAAATACTTAGCTAGCTGGGTGACCCTGGGCAAGTCACTTAACTGTAGTCTGCTTTAGTTTGTTTATCTTTAAAATGGAGATAATAGTACCTACCTCCATGAAATGCTTGTTTACATTAAAGCATTATGTAAATTATTATTCTCATCATCATCATTGTCATCATTACTATTTGTTGGGGGGGGGGAGAATGGAAATGTTACCTGAAAGTACCCTGAAAATGTTATCAAACAGAAAAAAGAGCTATTGGTTTAAAGACTTTTATAGCCTCATCATTCATAATTGCAAAATATTTTAAAGTGGTCTAAATTCCTAACAATAATATAATGGTTAAACGAATTGTTGTATACTTGATAAAATTCCCTCATTTTATTAAAATATAAAAATATAAGGATTATAAAAAATCTAGAAAGATCTTTGTAAAATACAATCCAAAAGGGTAGGGGGAGGCAGAACCAGAATTAATCAATCAATGAGCATTTAAGTGCCTACTAAATACCTGATAAGTTCTAAGGCAATGGGGTTACAAAGACAAAAAAGAAAAAAAAAATCTCTTACTTTGAAGAGCTTATATTCTATAGGAGAAACAAGCTACAAAATATAAACAAGATGATTTCAAGAGGATGGGAGATTCCAGCCATGGTGATGATCAGGAAAGACCTCATGTAGGAGGTGGTGCTTGAATTGAGTTTTGACGGAAACTAGGCATCTTAAAGGTGAGGAAGGAGTGCATTCCAGGCATGGAGATAGCCTGTGCAAAGGAAGAGAGATGGAAGATGGAGTGTAGTTGAGGAAGAATAGTGAGTAGGATAGTTTGTCTAGAGTGTAGAGTGAGTGTGGATTATGAAATAGACCTCGAAAGGTAGGCTAAAGCCCACCTTTATTATGAAGGGCTTCAAATTCCCCCTCCAAAATTCATTCTAGAGGAAATAGGACCAAAAATAACATTATGAACATACAAAAGTAATTAACAGTAAGTGAAAAAGAAACTGATGGAGACTAAGGGAGAGAGTGACAGGAAATTTTTGACACTTTAAACATTTAAATTTATTTAAATGTAAATAGTCACAAAGTAAATTTATTTATATTGATATTTAATATTCAGTTTATAATATAGCATTAAAGATAAAATTAAAGACTATTTTTACATCAGGAAGACACTTAGGATTGTTAAAATGTTGGAATTTCTTAAAAGCAATGCAGCTTGCTCTCTTCCTACCATTCAACTTTAGGCCCAACTCAGTTTCCAGCTGCAGTGCTTGTCCCAGATATGATACACTGACTCAGTGAGCAGTTTGTTGTTCCAACAGAATATCACAGTCTGCACATCAGTCAGCATTTTTCATCCATTTAGTTTTTTCGTCTAAGGATTGTTAGGTTGATCTCTTTTGTATAATCATGGATCTCACTGAGAAGGCCTTGTAATGTTCTCATGTTAGATGCAATCAGCACAATGTCATCCACAAAGAAGATTATCTGGAATACCTTACAGTCTGTGGAGAATTCTTCTTCCATTTGGATCCTATATTGAACATCATCCACAAGAGAGAAAAACATCTCTGGCAAGAATAAGTTTTTCTGTATCATACTTTGACAAGCTTTAATAACCAGAGTGCCACTGACTACACTTTGCTGGGTCAACTACTTTTCTGGAATCAAATAAATACAGTAGGATCTTAGGTTCTCTTGTAACCTTTAGTCAACTGTTTGATGGACTGTGAAAGAAAATCATTTGTGAAAGCCTGAGTGTTCCTTTTATGTATTTTGTTGAAGCATGCTCTTGATATGGTACATATATCTATAATTATGCCATTCTCATGAAGGTTTTATGAGAAATGTAAGCAAATGGGCTTTTCTTCTCTATGCTCTTTTTTGGTGGTATTGACATTGTTTTTCCCCCATTATTCTGGTATTCTCCTTTTCCAGGATGGACGTTTAAAATGAACTCAATGCTTCCAACATTGTGTTACCTCCAGTATGTATATCATCAATGTATATTTCAGCTGCTCTGGCAATTCATTAAGGGCCATTTCTACTTACTTGGATAATGATCTAGGAACAAGGTATTGGGCACTAAATGTATTGCAGATGAAAATAGGAAAAGGAAAAAGGCAAAGAGTACTAAACTGGCAGGAGGACAGCAAATGGCTTATACTTTTGCAGGAAATGGTAATAGTCAACATTCATATATTTTCCTTTTTGCTTTTCCATTTTTTGGCATTGATAACTTATTTGATTTTGTCAAATTAAAACAAGTGCAATTGCAGTCTCTTGTTTTAGTAAAAGTCGTATATCAAAGAATAATGATCTAATATAAATGTACCCTTCCTTACTTTTGGAGAAGTAAATGGCAAACACTCCAATATCTTTGCCAAGAAAACCCCAAATAGGGTCATGAAGAGTTGGACTTGGTTGAATTGACTGACAACAAATGCCTACTTTACAAAATAGCTGTGCTCTTGAAGAGTTGAGCGTAAACTGAACTTTTGTAAAGCTAATATTATTTTAAAATATATCAGCCCAATATAATCTGAAAAGATCCCTGCATTGAAGTCTTCAGCATAGCAAAGAATTATGTTGTAATCCAAACTATTACTAATTTATGTGTTAAAT
The DNA here is from genome assembly GCA_028646595.1 of Phalanger gymnotis. NCBI lineage: Eukaryota > Metazoa > Chordata > Mammalia > Diprotodontia > Phalangeridae > Phalanger > Phalanger gymnotis. The sequence continues at coordinate 11,031 of JAQQSZ010006810.1, forward strand.
ATGCCCAATTTAAACAAACAATATTAGTTTTTCTTTAAGTGGAGCTGTAGCTAATGTCTTGTGGGTTTATCAAAGAGAACCATTTTTTACCATAGTTTATAGTAAAATAAATGCATATTGAATTAAATTAGTTATATTTTATTCAATTTTAATTATTATAAACATAGAATATGCAATATAAAATCCTAGTGAAATTCATCACTTGAAAAAGTACATAATTCTAAAATGAAAATAATTTGTTTTTATTTCTCCCGTTTCCCATATGGCCCCAGAACTGGAGAAAATGAAATCGTTATTGTTCTACCCGCAGTGATAAAAAAAATCTTGCATTCATAAGCTGTTACAATCAAACTTTTGTAGCACTGGCATGTCATATGCTCATCGATATATTACTTTTCATGTGGGTTTTATTTATAAAGTTTGAATTTTACTTATTCTATCCTTCAACAAAAGCATGGTTAGTTATCCCTTTCCAAAGCAGGCAGACCAAATTCCCATGATGGCAAGGCAAGAAAACATTGAGCCTACTGACTTGTTGCTCCCTACCCAGCACTGGAAAAGTACAAGTTACTCCACAGACAGCTAACTGTACAAATACTAAGTTGCCATCTGGGATTGTCTGACCCTGCGCAAAGATGTCAACTAGGTTTGGATTTCATCACACAAATTATGGAGACTGAAAACACAGTCACCCTATTAATGAGCTAATGCATAATATTTGTGATTAGATCTAGAGACACTAATGTATGATGCTTCCACAGAAGAAAGACAAAATTTTTTTAAAATCTGATACAAAGCACGTTATCTAATTTAAAATTCACAACAGAAACAAGAAACCTCCCTTTCCCAATGGAATATTTCTAAATGCTCCAAATTCTTTAATATTCCAAAAGCACAATTATTTTATCACAAAATTGCCTTTAAAACAGCAGCTTCTTTAATAAAAATATAATCTGGATATTAATAGCTTAAAAACCTCTTATCTCTAATAAAAGAAATATCATTAGAAAACTAATGGTTATATTTCATTGCAATAATATACTTAATGAAATAATTATTTCTTGTCAAATTCATTAGTTGCGCTTGCTTTAACCGGGTCCATTTCCCTTACACTTAGAAAAATAATATTTATTTCCTTTTTACAGATAAACAGGAACAGACTGAATATGTCATAAAGCAAAGCCGTAAGTGAGGCAGGATTAAAACCCAAGATGCACGTGCTCACTCCAGTTACTGAAACCAGATTCACACTTAAGTTTAGGGAATATCAAACTCCCTAAAAATTGTTGACCAGAATTCGCATTCTCTCTACCCTTGAATCTGATACAAATATAAAAAAGTATGGGACATTAGCGTTGCACACTGTACCTTTCCCTGGAAGTCAACCTCCGGCTTACTATGGAGAATGTCTGTCAAACTTGTATTGTTTTGTTGCTATATATAGATAAAAGCTTAATAAATACCATTTGATACTAAAGGAGAGGTGAGAAGTTGTGGGCTAGGTTTAAATGTGTTTTAATTCCAGCCCTTATTGTACTCATTGTAAAATGTAACGCATCACACTGACTTTTTCCTTACCATTTTTGTTTTCCTTTAAAGGAAAAATACTTTTGAAAAATACCTCCCGGTAGGGGCCTGAATTTTAAACGTCGACTTTGAAGTGAGATCTTCAGGGGGTTGAGATAAATATGCAGAAAAGGAATTCCTGAGTACCCACAGGATTCAGGGGGTTTCGCATATGGGGGAAGAGGGAACGATGGGAAAACAGACTCACCGGCAGAAGCTGATGCTGCATATAGGTCAAAGGGCGTAGTTTCAGGGGCCCGCTCCCCAAACCAAAGAGAAGTGCATGCAATACCTGCTTCTGAGGTCACCTTCAGGGACAGGTAAATTATATGGGGCTGGGGGATGGGGTAAGGTGTCTTCGGTACCACTGACAAGGCCTGTCAAAGGAGAGGAAAGAAATCAGGGCAAGGAAAGGAAGGGGAAGGCCCACCCACGTCTAAGATACCGAAAGAGGGAATCTCCCCAGGCTCAAATCCTCCCACCCCTCTTCCTACCCGGGTGATCTTAGGCAAATCACTGAGACCTTCCGGGGTCTCAGTTTTCTCAACTGTAAAATGGAGGGGCTGGACTAGGTGGCCCCTGAGGTCCCATTCAGATCTAGATCTAGGATCCTCTGGCTCTTCGTAACCCGTCCCCACCGTCCCCACCCCCGAAGCTGGACACCTTGGTTCTCCCCACCCTCCCCACCTTATCTAGCCGCTCTCGCTCTTAACAGCATCGGTCTCTATGGCGACCTGAAACCCCGAATCCCATTGGCCCGTTCAATATTAGGGCCGGGCCAATAGGGTGGGACAGCCTTTTCTTGCCGTCCAATGGAAGGTGGCGCGGAGCAGGTCGGGGGACGGCGGCGTGCTGACGTTCCCGGGAGCCCTGGGCTGGCTGGCTGGCTGGCTG